>JAUCBJ010004124.1:0-140806 GCA_032718475.1 Nemertoderma westbladi
TACAGGAGGCCCAGCGTACGACATCGTGAGGCAGTATCAGGGCATCGAGGGTGGCTTCACGACTGCATGGCGGGCCCTAGACAGGGAATACGGGCACCCGGCCAAGATCATCCGGCAGACCCTGAGGGGTATAACATCGGGTGGCCTACAGGATAGCCCCAGAACAAGGATGCGGAACCGGGCCTAGAGGAAATGTCGAGCTTCCTCAACTACGAAGCCGAGTTGATCACAGACCCAGTCTATAACGAGGATAGTCTGGGGAAAGGGCCAAAGACTGAATATAACAGGCCGAAACCAGAACACAACATGGCAAACGCATTGCCAAAGCTCAGACAATCGCTGCCATATGCGGCGACGCAGGGGACTGCTAGTCCACATGTAGCCGGGGGTAGGGCCACACCATGGAGCGGACAGGGGCAAAATAACAACACAAACAAACATAACCCCACAATAGGCCGAACCCAAACAATAAGAACAGTAGGGATCTAGGTACGAATGTAAGTTCGATACGCAGCTGTATAGGGACGGCTATAATCCAAACAACAAATGCCAATTGCATATGAACGCACTTCATCAGACCATGAACTGCAGATATTGGCAAGCGTTGCCCAAACAAGATCAGGTAGAATATGCAAGAAAGAGTGGAATCTGTCATCGATGTGTGATGGGTGGACACAGAGCTGATCAATGCAAAGAAACACCAATTAAGTTTGGTCAAGGCAAAGGGCAGACAATGGTGACAAGCACTGTAGCGTCGAAGAAAAGAGGAACGGTACTACTCAGGGTAGTACCAGTGAGGGTGATCAGAGAAGGCGGTTGATCAGTAACCATGCTGATGCTGGTCTACAGTGGAGCAGCCTTCACATTGGTCGAGAATTGGGTGGCCGAAGAGATAGGACTAAAGACGAGGCCAAGTAGGATGGCGGTAACAACCATCTCCAGCAAAGATGAGGTCCTGGAGATAAGGACGGGATGGCGCGAGATAGCAGCGATAGCACCTGGATGTGATTATGGGGCGACCATCGACCCGATCCAGGTGATAGAATCGATAAATATCAACGCCAGGCGACCAACCAACATCGAGGTCGAACAATACAGATTCCTGGACAGTATCGATTTCTCAATAACAGAGGTGGACGTTAGGAAGGTATCCATTATAGTGGGAATGGATTGCCCGACGGCCCATGAGAGAATGCAGACAGTCTTCAGCGAAGACAGACAGCGTGACCCGATGGCAATTTTGACACCATACGGGTGGATGCTAAGCGGCCCAATTAAAACCAAGATTCCGTTTAGGATGTCGGAGACATCAGGCTGCATGTTCGCGGGAACTATGAGGGAGATGGAAGATGAAGGAGCGGAGGAGCAGCTCAGGAGACTACTCAGACAGGACTTTGAGGGACTAAAGGAAACTGGGGTCGGAACCTCGGTAGAGGATAAACAGACGATACAAAGTGTAAAGGAGTCGATGAGATGCAACGAGGGGCGGTACACCATAGGGATGGTGTGGAAACAACCAAAATTACCGTTACCGGAGAACAAGGGAATGGTACTCACGAGGCTTCGTAAACTGAAGCAAATGCTGAAGCGGAGCCCCGAGAAAGATGAGTACATTCACAAGATGATAAGGAAGTATGTCGAGAAAGGATGGGCCGTGGAGTTACCGGTCGACGAACCAAACACGGACAGGACCTATTTCCTGCCACTTCACATGGCTCTAGATCCAAAGAAAGGTAAATTGCGGATGGTAGTTGACGCATCGGCTAAAACCAATGGCAAGTGCCTAAACGATTATCTGCTGGAGGGCCCCAATATCTATAACTTGGGAATCGAGGTCCTACTGAGATTTAGAAATGGGAGGCACGCCTTCACCTGCGACATTGAAGGCATGTTCAACCAAGTCCGTGTGACGGAGGAGGATAGTGACAGCCAGCGCTTCCTATGGTACAACGGCGACGAGGAACTGTCGATAATACCGATGTACAAGATGGTGGTGCAGAATATGGGGGCCAAGTCGTCCTCATTTACGACAACTGTGGCTGTAAGAGATACAGTAGAGGGGAAAGCGGGGAAGTATAGCGCCAAAGCGGTCGATATGATTCGACGCGGCTTCTATGTAGATGACGGAATGGAGTCTGGAAACACGGTTAAAGAACTACTGGATACAGGGCGCGAGGTTCGCGACATCCTGAAGGGATCCGGGTTTAACCTGACCAAGTTCCAATCCAGTTCGGAGGAGTTTATGAAAGCCATAGAGGACAGACGGTCAGAGTCAACCATGGATAACCCCACGACAGCCAAGAGACAGGACATGGCGAACAAAAGAGTAGAGTCTCAGCAGAAGGCACTGGGGATCGTGTGGAACCGGGAAACAGACGAGTTCAAGTATCAGCTGAGCCAAGAGGGTGCGGACATCCACACAAAGAGGGGCTACGTATCGTACATAGCAAGGATATATGATCCCCTAGGCCTAGCATCCCCACTGTTAGTCACGGGGAAACAGATACTTAAGAAAGTATATAAGCTAAAGGTCGAATGGGATACAGAGGTCCCGGAAGAAATCAGCAAGCAGTGGAGTAAGTGGGCGGAGAGTTTAGAGCAGATGGGGACGTACAGCATGCCACGCGTGTATTTCCCAGATGGGGACATGACGAATCTGGATCTACACATGTTCTCCAATGCGTCATTGGAAGCATACGGAGCGGCACTCTACCTAGTACAACGAGAGGGGGCCCATAAGCCCAGACTTGCATTCAGCAAAGCAAAGTCGACGCTGCCAGATTCAGCATCGGTCCCGAAACTCGAGTTGACAGCTGCGAGATTAGGAGTAAGGGCCACAGCCTACTTGATGGACACTATTCCCAACATAGTGGAAACACACTACTGGATGGACTCCATGGTAGTGCTTGGTTGGCTGCACAATGAGAAGACGAGATACCCTATATTCGTCGCGAATAGGGTGGACGAAATAAGGGCGACCACAGAGCTGGAAAGGTGGCACTACTGCCCAACGGACGAGAACCCAGCAGACTTGTTATCGAGGGGCGTGGCACGCCACACTTTCTTAAAGAAGGAAGTATTGTGGCAACACGGGCCACAGTTCCTGAACGATAGGACGGCCTGGCCACCGATGAAGAAGGTGGACCCGGGCTCAGAGGAAGTAGCACCAGAGGAAGAGGGAGAAGACTCAGAAGGTGAAGAGATATATAGTCAGATGGCGAGGGAGATCAGGGAGGTGCAATGCAACCAAAATTAGAAGAACCATAACCCGACGGACAAACTCCTCAGCTACAGCTCAAGCTGGTACAAGACCAAGAAGTTGGTAGCGTACTGGAGGGCCTTCGGGGATTTCCTTAAGACGCCAAGGGGAAACCAAACATCGATCTGGAGGGAGCGGCCAGGGCCGTAATACGGTATGAACAGGGAAAGAACTACAGCGACGAAGTGGAACGCGTCGGCAAACAACAACATCTTCGTCGGGACAGCGAGCTCATCTCGCTGTCGCCACAACTCAATGACGATGGGATTCTGGTAATGAACTCCAGAGTGCTAAATAACAACAGCCTCATCATCCCACCGAAACCCATTATCATCCCAAATAAATCGCCGATAGTCCACCAGATCATTTGGGACTCCCACAAGTCGATATTGCACGGGGGCACCAACCAGACCCTCACGGAGATACGGAGGACCTTCTGGATCATGCAGCTAAGAAAGAAGGTGAAGGCGGTAGTGGGGCAGTGCCAGACCTGCCGACGGACGAGAAAGGAGCGGGCCGTACAGGAGATGGCACCATTACCGGCCAGTAGGGTGAGACAGCATGACCCGCCATTCACGCACTGCGGTGTAGATATGTTCGGGCCGATAAAGATCAGGGTGATGCGACACACAGAGAAACGCTACGGCATCATCTTCGTATGTAGCAACATGCGGGTGGTAGGAATAGAACTCGCCCAAGATGCAACCGCATCGGCATTCATCAATGCCCTAGAGAGATTCAGAGACTGCAAATGTGGGACGATCGCAGTGATCTACTCCGATAATGGAACCAACTTTGTGGGGGCGGAGAACGAGCTGGCGGAGGCCTTGGACATCCTGGAAGGGGAGGAAGTCAGGGCAGCCATGAGGAGATGACAGGTGAAGTGGGAGAGGAGGACGCCGTATGCTCCGCATACTTTAGGATGCTTCGAGAGACTCGTGGGTAGTTCCAAGCGTCTGATGACGAAGTTGATGAACACCCACATGTGGTGACAGAAGATATACTAAGGACGGTGCTAGCTAAGTGCGAGGGTATCATCAATAGCAGACTGCTATATCCAGAAAATGATGACCCAGAATCACTAGATGTGCTGACACAAAGTCATTTTCTAATGGAGAGGCCGGCGACCATCGACATGCGGGGTGTAGACCCAGATGACATACATTCCCGACAGGGTTGGAAAGTCGCTAAGGCGATAAGCGCAGAGTACTGGAGGAGGTGGGTCGAGGAATACCTACCCACACTACATAGGAGGAGCAAGTGGAGAAATACCACTAGAGAGTTAAATAAGGGTGATTTGGTGATCTTCACGGACGACACCATCATCAACAATCGGTGGAGGCTAGCAAGAATAGTAGACACTTACTCCGACAAGGACGGAAGAGTCTGATCGGTGGAAGTGCGGATAGGGGGTAAGATAGGAGCGAAAGACAGGAAAACCTACAGGAGGGCTGAGGGTAAATGTTGCCTGCTTGAAGGGGCACCGTAGAGTTTAGTCGTCCAAGTATTGGACTGAGGGGGTTGGGATTGAGGGCGAGACGTCCTTCCCACACACAAATAATAAATATAATAAAAATAATAGAAAGAGAGTAAGAGTAAGAGAAAGGAAAGTAATAGTACATAGTAAGTACGTAGTAAGTAAGTAGGCAGATAGAAGTTAGTTAGAGAGTTAGTAAGAGTAGTAAGAGGGTACGTAGTACCATTAGTTAGAGAGTTAGTAGAAGAGTAAGAGTAGTAAGAGGGTACATAGTACCGTTAGTTAGAGAGTTAGTAAGAGTAGTAAGAAGGTACGTAGTACCATTAGTTAGAGAGTTAGTAGTAAGAGTGTACGTAGTACCGTTAGTAGAAGAGTTAGTAGTAAGAGGGTACGTGTAGTACCGTTAGTAGAAGAGTTAGTAAGAGGGTACGTGTAGTACCGTTAGTAGAAGAGTTAGTAAGAGGGTACGTGTAGTACCGTTAGAGGAGTTAGTTAGTAGTAAGAGGGTACGTGCAGTACCATTAGTAAGAGTTAGTAAGAGTTAGTAAGAGTTAGTAGAAGTTAGTTAGAATGTTAATAAGAGTTAGTAGAGTTAGAGAGTTAGTAGAGTTAGTAGTGAATAGTGAGAGGGGGGCACGTGGGTACAGCAGGAAAGACCGAGTAGGCTGCACGAGACATACTACTGTACTGCACAGCCCGTAGAGTAGGTCAGAATAGGGATTATTAAAAATAAATAATCCATTATAAGTGTTAATAGCACAGTTGTAGAATTAAAAATAATATTAAAATCAAAATTCAACAAATTATAGTAACAGTAGATAAAATATTCTAGAATATAATACAAGTAACTGACAAATTTAGGGAATTTAGGGAAATTTAGTATTTTAGGGAGTAAAATAGGGAAAATCCAGCAATAACCTAGCGTTCAGAGAGAGAGATAGGCCATTATCGGACCATACAGACCATCCTAACTACATCACTCACTTATATTGAGCCTTGGCAAGGCACCACCTTATAGGTGAGCGATCGGGAGCGTTCGAAATGGCGGAGAAACTTGTTAGAAAGAGAAAGGCGGAGATGGGAGGAAAGGAAAAACTAGTAGACTTCACCGAGAGGCATCCGGAGGAGAAGACGAGGGGATACTACCAGTTAGAGAAGGGTCACAAGGCGCAAGCGCTGCAGGACCATTTCAGGGAGGTGCACAAGAGGCGGCTGGTCGGGACCTACGGGACGCCGTCGATAGACAACGCGATCCTCGAGCATTTCCACTATGTGGTGAAGGGAGACGAGGCGAAGTTCGGGATACCGAAGTATCCGAGGGAACCACCGAGAAAGGATTGGACGAGGTTCGTAGAATCCGTCAGCAGGGGAGGATACATGGTCCTAGGCGACGAAGGGACCGTGGAAGACGAGGAGGGTTCGAGGAGAGGGTCAGCGGGGTCGGCCAGAACCATACTTCTGCATTTGGCTGCACCAAATGGGGACATATTCCTGTTCGATCTGAGAACGTATGGGAAGAAGAACGGGCTGAAGTTAAACCGGTTGCCAAGGGCGGTGCAGAACATAGTAAGGGAGAAGTCGACGATAAAGGTGGGATCGGCGATCCGCGACAACGCGGAGAGGATCATCGGTCCGGAGACCCCCAACCTCCTGGACATGCAAACGGTCTACATGGCTATGACAGGGCCAGCCGGGTTGGGACTAGTAGAGAACACGGGTCATTGTGGAGCGGTGGCGATGGGCCAGCTAATGGGGCTCGTATGCCACAAGCCAATGGACTGGGGTAAATTCAGGGAGGAGTATGGAGCGGAGTTGGCGAACTCGCTGATGTGGGGAGCGAGGCCGGGGAAACAAGAGGTGTATCAATTCCGGAGAGGAGCGATAAAGATATATCAGAAGCAATATATCCTGCAGGAGGATTGGATAATGATAGGTTCACTAAACCTATTCATGGCCGTGGTTATCGAAAGGGAACCAACGGCGTTTCTGCTATCGGGATCACCCCTGAACTACAGAAGAGCCTTCAAAGTGGCTTTCGAGGGTCTGGTAGACCACCCAGGGCTGACCGGGGCGGGAGAGTGGTGATGGCTAGCGGGGCGAGGGCCTTCTGGGATAGACCCGGCAAGCGGGCCTGGGTGCATGAGGACCCGGCGATGGATTTCGCGGGGAGCACCATCAGGTTGGGCGAGCAACCGGGAACGGCACCAAGGGTAGTATTCGGAGAGACGATGCCCAGGCGAGACGAGGAGATAGACATGGACAGAGATGTTAACATCCAGAAGTTTGCTTACCAGCGACTCCATAGACCGAGGAGATCGCTTGGGGCGAAGGACAACTTGGGGCGGGATGCGTTGGTACTCGGCTGCGATTACTGCGGGAGGCTTACTCACCAGGAAAGGAGCTGCTTGTACCGATTCCAGAAGGGGACGAGTTGCCTCTACTGCCGCGAGTCGAGTCATAGGATGGGGGCGTGTCCACTGTTGCACAACCGGTGTTCTAAGTGCAACTTCCAGGGGCACTGCAGACGCCAGTGCAACTGGATGGACGACGAGGAGAAGTTAAAGATCTTTGAGGAGTGGGCCGACATCGGCGTCATGACGTGGCAGCGGATGAAGGCCCAGGAATACCGGTGGGGTTTCTTTAATATTAACCAGGAGGCCCTCCTGGAGATCATCAAACGGAGGCTTCCGTTTACTTATCAAGAAGTATCAACGGCGGCATCGTATGGGGGAGTGATGAATACACAGAGGTATTTAGACAGGTGGATGCCAGAGAACCGGGGAGAGTTCAGAGATTTCCTGGCAGAGCATGTGCCGCGGGCCATGAAGGTGATCCTATGGGGCGCCACTAGGGGGAAGCAGCAGGGGCATTCGGCGGGGCCACCTGCAAAGCGATACTGGGAGCTAATAACACCAGCGCCCAAGGAATCGACGATGGGAATCAGTAGGGAAGTAACGGCAAGGATGAGGAACCTTAAGGAGGACAAGAACATGGGAGCGGCAACAACCAGGAAGCGGCCGAGACAGGACGACGACAGAGGGAAGGAACTGAGATGGTTCCCAAAGACAGGAGGAGCGAACTAGAACTTGGAGGGGGAGATGTGGGGATGCCTGGAAGGCACCACATGTGAAGTAATACGAACTCCTAAGTGCAAATTTAATTAAAAGTGCAATTAGTATGTACGTATGTAATAATCATTAGAATGTAATCATATAAGCAATATAATCAAAGTTAAGTACTATAGTCATGTAACCTTTTTCCAACTAGCTACTGGGACTGGGGACCAATTGACTGTGACAGGATGAGACACTAGACGACTCACACTTCTTGAGTGCGACGGTGCGAAAGGGGAGGGTGAGGTTCGTCAGGAGTAAGTGGAGCGGAACGAATAAGGGTTGAGTATAGAACGCAGGGGAGAAAGTTAGAGGTGGTGTTGAGGCGTGAGGAGAGAGTACGGGTGCGATTCAAATGTGGGGGGGGGGGGGGAAGAGTAAGAGGCAGAGTGAGGGACAAGGAGGTCCGAGAGTGGAAGTAGAGAGAAGTTAAAGTCAGTTAGAGTGGAAGTAGAGAGAAGTTAAAGTCAGTTAGAGTAGAGTGGAGATTTAAAAATTGTGTGAGAGGAGTCCACAATTGTCTCGAACCGAGACGCCAGATGTCTTGGTGCAACATAGGTTGGAGTTGCACCAAGAGGGGGTAGTAATATCATACCCAGAGGGAGCGGCCTGGAAAGCCGACTCCAAGTAAAAGAACTCCACCCCACACCCAATAGTAGATCGGGTTCCATGCGGAATTGAAGCGCACTCAAAGGTGATGCTATCTTCTCACCGGGAAGATAGCATGGGGGGGAGTGTGAGCGGATTCAATTCCGCCTCACTATCCCCATAAAGTTGGGAAGTGGCGCCCTTTTTCAGCAATATTGGAGATACGAGATTAATAACAATCAATCTCGTATCACACCCAATAACGGGATAACACAATCCCCAAAAGCCACACAAAGGGAGGTTAGAGGTGAAACCACTTCGAGAGGGCAGATAACCAACAGGGGGGGGGGGGGGGGGGGGAACACTCCCAGAGAGGGGAGAGGCGTGAAGTAGGTTATTAGCCAATGGGGCGAGGGAGAGCATCCGCTAGGTAATAAGGCCACAGTACCGTAAGAATGATTAGATATATTATCAGTGTATTGACATATCAGTTACTCAGTTTACTCAGTCGCTCAGTTCAGTGCAGACCGGTGATGTTTTCCACCGTCACCGTTACCATCACCTATTATCCTATTACCGGTATACATTACTGCTGTATTTATCCATCACAACTGTGCTATTATTGACATATCAGTTAATATTAATTACTAAAGGATCAAAGACATAACAACAAACTTTTCCTATTCTCAATATCGCGGTGACGCGTAGTTCAACAAACCGGTCGGGATCCCTTGATCCCGTCACAGTAATACAGTATTTAATTACTATATATTGACAACTGTCAAGGCTTTTACGGGAGGCTAACCCCACATCCGCTGCAAAGTGAGTTCGTTTGATATATATATATTATCTAATATAGATTATAAATTTAGCAAGTCAAAGACGTTAGGGTGTGGGATCCGGTTACAAAAATTAAATATATAAATATAACTGTAAGGAAACCAAGATCAACCACGTTAAATAAAAATTATAAGAAATTACACAAGCTTTCGAAATAATATAATATTTCTTTTTCAAGTGATTTAAATAATTAAATAAATAGCTAATTCATTACAGTTTCCACGAAATTAAGCGTCTACAGTACATTAGTCTACATAATGAGTTCTCTAATCTGGATTAAATACGTCTCAGCCGAAATTATTGCAAACCGCTTCATTTATAGTGTTGAGACCAAATGGCTTGATTGTTCTTAAGGTGCACTGCCAGTATCCTTCCCTTGTACGGATCTCCCGTCGCTGATCTTTCTTTCCCCTGCCTTTGTAATGAACCTTTTCAATGGGTGTTATTTCGAAATGCGAAAAATCATGGTTTTCATTTTTACAAAAATGTTTCTCTATAGTCGTTTGTAGCTTATGATTCCTTTATATTACACTTATATTGTGATAGCCTTGGTTTAAATGTTTCTGTTGATCCGATTCCTTGTAAGTTACATATTTTACATTTTGCTAAATATATTATATCTTTGTCATCACAGGTAAGGCGCTGTTTAATTTCATATTTAGTTTTCAAACGGGTCGAGGTTAATCCGAATTGTTTTATCTCTAATTTAATTAATCTAATATTCTCTAATCCAATCTAATTTAATCCAAATTGTTAGAATCTCTACAAAATGATAAAAAACGAAATAAAAGTAAATATACCAAATCTAGCTGCGTTGTCGCTAGCTTCCGCATTGTTCGTTGACATGGTGTCCCGAATCGCATCTTCCTTATCCATCTGGGTGGTATTCTCTCGTTGCTTTCATACATGATAGCGCCACATTTCCATATCTTGTCGCTCATGAACGTCTTCGGAGTATATGAGGTCGCTTGGATCCCCAGCCCAACACGGACCCGAGCTGCCCCTGGCCACGTTAGCGCCGCTACGCCTATTCCCTATCCAACAGGTGTAGAAGAACGGGTGGAAGATGAAGCGGCTAACGTGCAGGAAAAGCTCGAGGCCGGTCTCTCCGAGGGCTATTCGACTATTGTAGTGCAACTGGAATTAGTCTGCAATAGGGTTTCGGTTCACTACAGTAAACACACGGAGAATAGCTGTTATTCGTACTATCGTGCAAACTAACACACCCAATGCTACAACACGCACAAATGTCCGTTACAAAAGGATCAACATTTGGTAAATATAGCGGTAGAATAGGGTATTGCTCATTCACACAGATCTGGGTCTACTGTGATATTATTACGTCTTTGTTGGTTGTATTATTTAATTTATTTACTTGGTTGTGATGTTTGTCTGTATAGTATCGGTGTTTATACTATTGTCGTATTAATGTCGTGATTAAAGGGTTGGTGGTATGAAAAACCAGTAATGAATAATATAAATATAGATTTACGCGATCTAGTGACTTAAACTAGGTTTACTCATCCCTTGGGAGAGAACCACTAAGTGGACCGCAACCGTTCCCGTAATGCTTATTATTACAGTGACTTGAACGGATTTATATGAATATGATATTGTATTAATCAATATCAAGCTATGTTGGTTCTTGAAGTTTCAAGCCAACTAATAATTGACATCTCTTACTGTACTCTGGCAATTGATAAGAAGTGGGAGTAGTAATTAAGACTCTGCATTCAAGTGTTATTGGGCCGTCATAATACAGCAAGACCAAGGTTTGTTATTGTCATGCGTCATGTTTAATAATGACTTATCATGACTAGTGTATTTTATTATAATTTTATTTGTTACTCCCTTATGTATTCGGGTTATACAAGAAGTGGCAGGCCATCTTCAGAATTTACCCAGAGTTTGGTTTAACCGAAATAAAGGATATGGATTCCGCATTCAATTGTATTATCACCGTCATCATATAATTATTAAGGGTCTTGGTTGGCTGGTGTCATGTTTAATAATGACTTATTGCAACATGTTGTCAAGAGTTGGGCTCAGGTTTCATGCGTCGTGTGTATAACGACCTATATGCTATATTTTGCTTATGGTAATTTATTATTATTTAAATGGAACCACTGGCAATAGCCTACCACTTTATATCTAATTTATATCTAATTTATAACGACTTATCATGAAACATCCCACAATTCTTAATAGTATTCTAGAATGTTCTAGAACTGAGATCAAGTTTCATGTACTGTGTATAAAACAGTTTATCATGAAACATCCCACAGTCCTATTGTTTATGTCATTTTATTCGCAATTGTTCTAGAACTAAGCTCAAGTTTCATGCACCGTGTATAAAACGATTTATCATGAAACATCCCATAGTCCTATTGTTATTTGGGGACGTAAGCAATGTAAGAATAAATTACGTTAGCCTGTCAAGCTGAATATATGGCATATTTTTAAAAACGTATGGGGTCAGTGGTTAACGACGCAACATAACCCGTTCCCACGCTTGAGTGTGATATGCAGCGCACTCAAATGTTTCAAGGGAGTTAACTATTCCAATAAAAAATATGTTAAGTCTGTTGGGTTGACTTCTTGCTTGCCGTAGTTGCCAGATTCTTCGCATGCCATTTCTAGCAGGCAGAGGCGGCCTATAGGACGATTGAGTCTCTGGGGGATGAAGTTTAGCTTGCCCTTTTCCCTCAGCACTACTAGATCCACTGATCTTACCAGGCCATCCGCGCTGACGTGTGTTTTTACTATGCGCGCTGTCTGCCAATATTTCCGCGGTGGATCAGGATCCACTACTAATACTCATCCCGATGATCGTCAGCTTTCCGGTGTAACACTGAGCACGAGTTAGAAGGGCTGGATATGATATCGAACGCCTGTATAGTCATACGATACTCAACTGGATTGGAATTCAAGTCACCTTCTGTCCACCACAAAAAGCGCATGCTGTCCCTGTCAATGTCCAAGGCTTTCACTTGCAGAAACATACCTTCTATGTCCGAAGCAAAGGCGACGGCGTATTGTCTCATGCGTATCAGTATCCCGGGCAAAGATTGTAACAAGTTGGGTCCGGGTAATAGCTCAGAGTTGAGGGACTGTCCTTGGTACTTGTCCTTGGTTTGTCTTCCCATTCGACATAGTGGTGAGTAAGGTAATAAGTTCGGTCGGTCCTGGGGGCGTCGGGTGGAACAAGTTCCGCATATCCCTTACTTATGAATTTTGTCATTTGTTCCTTATAAAGTTCATGAGCAGTGGGATTGGCTGCGAGGCGTCTTTCCAATTGTGAGATACGTTTGTATGCTAGTGTTTCGTTATTGCATAGCTTAGGTTGCTGGGACCGCCAGAGAAGCCCTACCTCGTACTTACCTTGCTCTGGCAGAAATTTGGTGGTAGTTCTCTGGATCTGTTTCGCTCGCTCCTCTTCTACTGATAACGCCTTGTTGTTGGAATTCGGCTCAAGGGCTTCTTGCTGCATCCACTTGATAGTATATTCTTCAAGTTTCAAAAGATGCCGTGCTTCGTTAAGATCATTTATTTCCTGTTGTAGTTCTGAAGGTGCGTTTGACAAATTGCACAGTTGTAATTGCGTGTTGAGGAGTTCTTGGTCAGTGATCGGTAATGTGTCGTCAGGTTCGCAGTAATTTGGAAGCGAATGGTCTTGGTCAGAAGACAGGGACGTGTCACTATCGCTGTCCGATTGGTCCAGGGTCGGCGATGCGTCTTCTGTCGCTATAGTTTCATTACTATAGTGTGTTGTAAAATTACAGGTGTCTGTGTCCAATTTCGTAGGTCCCTTTCGTTCCAATAGGGTCCTTTGTGAAGGACCGGTACAGAACCATCCTACTCTTGTCCGACAGTCGTAAGCCGACATAGGTTTCGGATGTCTAGGTCGTTTCTCTAGAATTTCTAAAGCCTCAGGAACGTTCTGACCTATTAGCATTTGTACGCCTGGATAGTCTGGGGTAAAACGGGGAATGTTGTAACTATGTACGAAGGTGTCATTGTCCCAGTTATAAGCCTTGGCTTGGCTTTTTGCAAAGTTACGAATAGCGACCATTTTAATGTTGGAAACTTTATCTCGGCCACTGACGTCCTGTGGTGTCGATAGAGATGCTTTATAATATCTTGTCGCGATCGTCGATTGCCAACGCTTCATTATCCCAGATAATGTTAATTTCATGTCGTGCCCTTGCTCCTCAGCAAACAAGCAAGAATTTTGCCAGCTCGGCATCAATGAAAGTACCTGTACTTCCGGTGTCCATGAGGGCGTTGACTATGACGCTATTACTTCCCGCATGGAGTCTAACTTGAAGTACTGGGAACTCTCAGACTCCGACATCCTCGAAAGCATCCTCGAGCATTAGTGTCGCTCTCCACCTTGCAGCAGTCATCCAGCGCAGATTCTTCATAGGTGAAGGCTTCATATATGCTAACATGGTTGCAGCATTCGTCGTCATCCGAAAACTCACCCGGAAGAAAGGCGTCTGGTCCCACGTCAGATGAGTCAGTCTCACAGTCTGTAAAGTGCACATGTTTGTCCGGCTCCTCCTTAGGGGCTCGGTCTTGGTGCAATAAAGGGTGATGGGATCCTTGGCACACTGGACAAGTCTTTATACCCACTAATCTACATTTACGTCGTAAATGTCCTGGTTTAAGGCATAAAAAGCATGTTGACAAGTCCAAGACTGTCTGCCGTCTCTCTTTCAGGGTTTTCTTTAAGAAGGCATTGCATTTCGCAAGCGGATGTGAGTCTGTTTTACAAAGAGAACACTTAGGGACAGTGCTACCAGCTGTTATTGTTTTGTAAGTTTTAGAAGCTGATTTTCGACTGTCCTTGGACGTTTTCTTTGTAGAATTAACAGACTTGAGGGGGGGAGCCCTTCGATTAAGTTTGCCCTGACTATTTGGTTTATTCTCATTTTGAGAATTTGCATTACTGTAGTACACACTTTCGCATTCCTCGGCATCTGTATCAGAGCGATCGGAGGGACACTCCTCATAATTAGTGATGTAGGCATACCGCCTTTTTGTTGTCGCTTTATCGGTACCCTTTGCGTCAGAATGGGTGCTCTTTTCCCAATTTATGGTGATGAGGTGGGTAGAGGTTTCTGCCTTTAAGAAACTCCTGAATGAGTCCATATCTGGGAAGCATCCATGTTTGAGTTTATAGTTATACCTATATCTATCCCATCTGGTTCCCGTAGAACCCTTGGGCAACGCATTAGAAACAAACTGGACTGTCATACAAGTATCGTATACTTGTTTCTGCCCAAGCCAATCAAGTTGGCGACAGATTTCCTCCACTTCATCCCTAAACTCTACGATCCCATTTTGAATGGATTTGTTTTTAGAGATTAGTCTGTCATTCATATTACGTGCCAAACTTTCTTCATTTCCCTACCGCTCCTTTAAGGTATCCCAAACAGTGTTAATGCCGTCTACATGGCCTACATATTTTGCGGCCATCTGTTTTGGGGGTCCTCCAGACAGCTTATTAGGTACCTAAGCTTTTCACGTTTGCTTAGTGGGGACTCTAGAATACTGTCTTTACAGAATTCTACAAAGGGTAGCCATTTCAGTTCGTCACCATCAAATTTTAAAATTTGACCCGAGGAGACGCACTGTCTGGCTTCATTCCTGGCCATGTGTCTGGTTAAGTCAGCTTGTACTGCCGAAGAATTTAATAGAATTTCTGTTAGATGCGAGCTTTGGTCGTTCTGACATGCCGTATTTTCGGCATGGATGCCACTCACATCTGAGGCACGTTTCAGGATTTTCACGCCCTGTGACGCTACTTGTGGGTCTGCTTTTCTATTGGTTAGTGTGATATGGTCCTGCATTAAAGCTATTTGTTGTTCTAAGTTACCAGTCTTTAATGCTAGAGACTCATTTTCATGAAACAAGGAATCGTTTCTTTGTAATAGAGAGTCAATGATTTCTCGTGAGTTGTCGCTGTCCAGGGGTCTGGATTGTCTGACTTCTGGCACGCGATTGCAAGTGTTATGTAGGTTGGGGTCTAGCGGGGATACATAGGCCTCTGGAGGTGTAATAAAGTCACCTCGAGGGAACACCTCAATGGCGAAAACCTGACACCAGCCCTGGGGTAGGTCTCTCCCTGCCCGTCGTTTATGAACGGCGCTCCCTTGCCGGATGGGCTGCCCATGCCTTTCCCTTACATATTCGAAGGTGCTAACCTTCGAATTCGTGCTTTGGGGGAACCAATGAGACACCTCCAATGTTATATAGTGTCTGGTTGGAGATGTGTGCATTGTACTTGACACAATGAACCCGGCGTAGCATTCTTGTGAATGTGCCATCCAGAGATTTGGTTTCCTCAGCAGTTAGAGCCCAGCATGGACTCCCGTAGAGGAGTACTGAAACTACTGCTGCTCTAAATAATCGGACCTTAAGTTTCCGATTAATTCTAGGTGACTTCCAAATCCTGGAAAGCCTATTCAAGGCTGCCCATGCCTTTCCCTTACGTATTCGAAGGTCCTCACCTGACTTCCGGATCCATGATCCCAGGTAACAGAAGTCGTCCACATGCTCAAGCATACCATCCTTTGAACTTATGCTCATCCGATCAGAGACTTGCTGAGGACTTTCAAAGTTAACTGTCAGAATTTTGGTCTTTCTGGAGTTAGTAAAAAGACCAACACTAGAAGCAGCATGTTCTAATGAGCTGAGGAGCCGTTGGGCTCCCTCTAATGATTCTGAGAGTACTCCTAAGTCATCAGCAAAGTCTAGATCAGTTAGGTACTTGGCAGGATTTCCTCGACTTCTGGAGCCAGTAGGTGGAGTTATCATCACCCCATCATCATTATGATGATCTAAGGACATGCGTAGAACATAGTCAACCACAATAATGAACAAGAATGGTGCAAGTGTGTCTCCTTGGAGGACGCCCCATAACACTTCAAATGGTTCTGTGTCACCGTCAACAGTAGACACAAATGTTGTCGAACCATCGTATACTGATCTGATTGCTGCAATAATTTCATCAGGAATCCCATATAATGAAAGTATGCTGAACATACGTGACCGAGAGACTGAATCAAAGGCCTTGAAGAAGTCAACAAAGATAACAGCCAGATGCCGGTCTTTCTTTTTTGATAATTCTTCAATTATCCTTCTAAGTGCCAAAATGGGCTCCATGGTCCCACGACCTTTACGGAACCCATTCTGATTTCCACGGAGCAGTCTTTCAATGGGATCCCTGATGCGATTTAATAGAATCCTATTGTATAGCTTTGCAGCAATCGAGATCAATGAGATTCCCCGAAAAGAACCATAGAGTGTTAGGTTGCCCTTCTTGGGAACTGGCACCAACTTATTTGTTTTCATTTCTTGTGGGACTCTTGTTGTTCGGTACATGTCTACTATGATGGGATAGATGAGCTTTAAACACTCAGGTATTTTAAAGACCTCAGGGGGAACACCATCTACTCCACTGGCACGATTGGTCTTAATGCTCTTTGCAGCAGCCTTCACTTCTGCAAAGGAGATATCGCCAATGGGAATATCTGGGAGTACAGACTCAGACACTTTTACTTCTATAAAGTTATCAGGCAATACCCTGTCATAATTGAGGAGCTTTTCAAAGTGGGCTTTCCAACCATTGAGGCGATCGGCTGGTGATTCAGCCTTAACCTTGGTGGTTGGTTGGCTTTTCCGCCCAGTAAGCAGATTGATCGATTTCCATGCCTGGGATGATTGCCTGCTGTCGTCAGCATCATTGATGGCATCAACCTGTTGGTTTATTAGCTCCTGTAAATTAGCAGAGTACTGCCTGTTCAGGGACCTAGATGCAGCCTTAACTGCATTCTTGGCTGCTGTAGTCTGTTTGAGTCGGGACTCTTTCTGCGCCTTATGAAGGTCATTTCGGCACTTCTGAATTTTGTTGTCAGTCCAGCGGGCCCATTTCCTGTTTCGAGGGTATACAGGAACTGTTTCTGCAGCTTCTAACTTAACTGCTTCTGTAAAGGCAGTATAGCCCTCACAGTGATCTGCCGCCTCAGAGGCAAGAGCCTCATACCTGTTGCTCAGCTGTAGTGTGAAGCTGGATCTCACACTTGGCTGTTGCAACAGAGAGGACCAGTCATGCCGCGGCAAGGCAGATTTCGTTGTTCTGCTAGCACGCAGACTAAGTCTTACCTTGGCCACAATAAGGCGGTGATCACTGGAGAAGGGTCGAAGTGTAAATGCATTACAGTCTTGTATAGAGCTCCTGTATTTCCTACGAAACAGAATATGGTCTATCTGGGACTTGTGACCACTGGGTCCACTATGAGTCCATAGCTTTCCAGTTCGCTTCTTGAACTGGGTTCCAGCCGAAAACAATCCATTTCCAGAGACAAAATCCTGAAGATGGACAGAATTTCGGTTAACACTATTGCTATAGACCCAGGGCGATGTAGGTGATTGATGCAGACTTGCATTAAAGTCTCCCAGGAATGTTAAGAATGCATGCTGATCCACTCCATCAGTAGCTGCTTGTAGATTGTGGTAGAAATTGTCCACCTCCTCTACAGGGGCAACACTAGTTGGAGAGTAGCACACAATCAGAACCACCTTAGGAAACTTCTTAGCCAGTCTTCCAGAACATGAGAAGTGGCAACGGATGATGCGGTTAGAGATTTGGTCTATTTTGTCCAATGCTGCATGTGCAGTTGGATTCATCAATAGACCAATTCCACCATTGCCACTATCATCTGCTGACGCGAGGGCGAGTCGCCAACCGCCCCCCATGTCCTTAATCAGAACCTCATCAGTCTGTCCAGTCTGCATTCGGTGCTCTTGAACACCCACTGCGCTAAGAGAAAGCTTATCTGCCAAGGCAGTCAGCTCACCTTGTCGCATTTGGGACCCGAGTGTTAGGGTGTTTACTGAGGCTAGTCTTGTGACTTGCCTCAGATTCACCAATGGCTTTGTTGGTCGGGGTGGAACATGAGAGTAGCCTCCAACTCCAGAACTCCTGCCTGAAGGCCAGTGGATAACTGACACATAGGTCGGGAGACCGAGTGGAGTGGACACATCCAAGCTAGATGCCAACCTCGTTAGTGGCCCCGACCTAAGCTAGTTGGAGTCGCTTAGAGGCTGATAAGAAGAAACGAGGTTCTCAGCTATTAATTTTTTAATTTCTCTTTTATTTCATCCATAAAGAATAGGACATATTAGAATTACCGGAACACACTAAACACAATTAAGTAATACTATAAAGCGCAAATTTTATATATTGGTAAGTATATACTGTACGTAGATAAATAATTAATTAAATAATTCTAACACTTATAAATATAAGTAGATTTAGCTCGTAGGCGGCGATATGACTTATAAATAACGGAAGTGCCTAGGCAGTAATATCGAGTTGCACTGCACATAGAACTTCGTTATTCGACTCGAATACTCGCGAAAATAAGCTATGCAGGGCAAAGCGATGTATATGAACAACCGAGGGGATTCCAAGGCTGACTAGCATCTTACTAGCACTATAATCAGGACCGCCAGGAATACAAAATAGTTTCTTTATTGATTTAGTAAGGGCTACTTTCACACTATTAAAAACCCGCTGGCTGTAGTATGTATCAGCCCAGAGAGCATTACAATAAATATTGCAGCAATAGCTACGTAATAGTCTAACCTTAACTGCATGAGAACAGTAATTGAATTTACGAATTATAATATTTGCACGAGAGTACAATGACCTTGTCTGAGCTTTAATATCGACATCGTCGGAGAAATCCGACGTAATGAAATGCCCTAAATATTTAAATTTAGTAACTACTTCTAATACATTGCTACCAAGTCTAAAATGTGTACAAATTCTAGAATACTTCCTATAGCCGCTATGTAGAACAATAACCTTCGACTTTCTAGGGTTGAAATTAATGTTATTGCAGTTAGCGAAGTTACTACAAATATCAAGGAGCTGTTGCAGTGCAACTGGCGATGTACTAATCAAACCCAGGTCATCTGCGTAAATCAGATGGTTTAAACATTTATCTAATGTACACCCCAGTTGAGAGTCCGAAAGTTCGATACTCAGTCCATTAATGAAAACTGTGAATAATCTGGGTGATAAAATAGTTCCCTGCATTACTCCATTTGTTCGATGAAATGGTTTGGAGTACACCCCATCCCACTTTACATATATAATCTGATTTTTATACCAAAATAACAGTACTCTAAGAATAAATAATGTAATGCCGCGTTCATAAAGTCGCATAAAAAGGATCGATAGATCCACTGTATCAAATGCCTTCTTAGCATCTAGGAATGCCACGTAAACATTCGATCCATTTAGTAAGTAATAATTAATGTTAAAAAAATTTTTAAATCCGAATTGATTATCTGTCGTGTATAAACAATGATCAATCCTAGACAGAATGATTAATTCATACAGTTTACCAATAATACTTGCTAGAGATATGGGTCTATAATTATTCTCATCGGATTTGTCACCCGATTTGTCTTTCACAATTGGCACAGCTACTGCGGAGATCATGGATTTCGGGAGGAATCCATGGATATTAAAAGCACTAAAAAGCATTGATAAAAATACCATCACGGAATGAGGCCCGTATATAATATGTTCAGCAAAAATACTGTCATTTCCAGCTGCCTTATGCTCTTTCAAATGCCGAACAGCTATTATAACCTCGTCCACAGTAAAAATCATGTCGCGATTAAAATTTAGGTTACTAAACATCATAATTATTTGACACCGAATTAAAAATTCCATCGAAGTGATCCCCCCACATAGATGCTATATTAGCGGAACCCGAGGCACCGCCGACTTTCGATGGGCAGGAACTACTGTATTGCGATTCACGTTTAATGTTCGACCAGAATGCGTATGAGTCACCATTAGCAAGCGAGGTTGCGTGTTTATCCGCCCGTGCGATATTCACATCGCGTTTGCACCGCCGAAAAGCCCATTTAAACCGGGCTCTAGTGCGGATCATATTAACATGTATTGTACCGACACGAGGACTGTTTGCATCTTTCCATTCAAGGAAAGCTTCCCTTGACTCCTGATAGAGAACTTTAACTGAATCGTTCCATCCTGGAATTCTTGGAGGAAATTTTGAATTGCTAGTGCTGGTACACGGGATAGTTTCAACAGCGGCTGCAGTCATTGCCGAAACGACCGAGGTGTAGATGTCGGATAAGCTATCCAGATGAACTGTACAGTGGGTGTCCCGGCAACCCAAACAGTTCCAGTCATATCTGATGTTCGCAAGTTTCTCAGTTGCAACTCGGCTATAATTAGCCAAGTCGGCAATACTAGCTTTCTCCCACATTGGTTTACGAGGTTTAGCCGTGCGATTTTCCGTGTCGGAGGACCCCATATCAGTTTTACAGTTAATATCAATATCCACAATAATCGGCATATGGTCAGAGGTTGATGTATCATAGCTGATAGCTGTATCTGTGATTGACGCCTTCATTGCTACAGAAGCAACACAATGGTCAAGCCATGAGGTGCTTTTATATAACGGGTTTACGTATGTGAAGGAATTTGTTGGCAAATTCGACGTATCCATGATTTCCATACTGTTCTCAGCACACCAGTACCTAGTTCCTGAAAGAAACCTCTAGAGGGATCTGCATTGGAGTCGCCTATAATAGCTACTCTACTAAATGGTAGTGTATCAACTAGAGCATGTAGCTTCCCCAGACATTCCACATACTCATCGACATTGGCCTGGCATTCCCAAGGAAGGTATACGTTTACCAATAATATATCATCACCCTGTTTATCTGCAACCTTAATTGCGAGATAGCGCGGGTCAGATGAATCCACCACCTCAACCGCATCGGATATGTCTTTCCTCCAAAATACGTCAAGGCCTCCATATGGTCTACCAACAAGAGTGCCTAGGCTGAGATCGACCTGGGAGGATCCCTTAACATCAAAGTCCTTCGAAAGTGACTCAAGGAATGTAATGTCCTGCTTCGGAAGTAAGTGTTCTTGGATAAATATAATATCAGAGTCTTCAAAGAGTTTATTCAGTACAAATCGACTCTTTGCTGTACGGATAGAATTTGCATTATACGATGACAGTTTCATTATCATTTGTTTTATTTTCTGCACCTTCGGCTGCGGGCAATGGTGTCTGGGGCTTTGATTGTCTTACCATGTTGAAACCCGAGTAGCCCCTCCGCTCAAACCACTCCCGAATCTGAACACGTGGGTGCCAGAGAGCGGCAGCACTCTCCGATTTCATTGTATCCGCTTCCACTTTACTACATGTGACCACAAACGATTTGTAGAAAGTCGTCTTATTATCCACTTCCTCACAAGTAACCGTGTAGTCGAACGTATCCTTAATGAAGGTTACCACCCTCTCTGGAGACTCGTTCACATCGATATGGGATACATACAGCTTGTTTACTGGAGTTGCACTGTGATGTGTTAAACTGTTTCCAGTTCCCACTAGCTGCCCTCGCCTAGGCCTTTGTTTTCATCCAACTGTCCCGCTCGCATTCGGATTCGCTGCATCCGGCATCTTCTGCTCTGTGGAGTCCGATATCTTCATCGGACGTCCCCGCTTTCCAACTACGATCATATCTGGCGTTGCAGGCTGTGAGGCCAGATCTGCCCAGGAAACATTTGTTTTGTTATTGTTATCAGGTGCAACAGATTCCGGGTTCGAAGGTTGCATGTTTCCATTCTTTCCGGCTGCCTTCCGACGTTGTTGCCTACCGGTAGGTGTAGACTCCGACTGGTTGCTGATGTCAACGAATACAGGAGTGTCCGCCATACTGGGTGTCGAGGCACGCGGACGGGCCTCTAGCACGGCAACACACTCCTTTAGTGCATTCACATCTACGGAAAGGCTTGCTATGATTGACCCGGCGGGGCTAATTGGAGGAAGACGCGTGAAGTCCTCCACCACAAACTTAGGTCGGGGATCAACAGCAGAAAATTCCGGAGATTCCAGAATATCCAGAACATCAATTACATAACGGCGACGCTTTAGCTCACCCATGTGCTTTTGTCCGAACCGCTTCTTTACATCACGGCCGTTGTCCAGTAACTCTATGAGCGCCAATCGTGCATCTTCGAAATCTGTCGTTGAAAACCCCGGCCAACATATCAATGTGTCAACCAATTCATTGTATGGAGTACCCCGTTGTAGCCTCAGAAAGGAATAGCAGAGGACTCCATTTTCACAATAACCCTTACTATCATCCATGGCAACCAATGAAATACAGGGATATAATATAACCCTTTATTCCACACAGTATTAAAGTGCAGTAGTATTGTAAGTGCAGTATAGCAATCAGGTAGTACGGGACCGGTACCTTACAGCAGTATTCAAGATACTACAGTTCCCTGGAATAGATCAGGTTCTCAGCTATTGAAATCACTGGTGAAAATATCAATGGTGTTGAGATAAGGTTGAGATTTGGATATTCTAGTACATTTTGTTTGTGTGTCTATGTTAAATTATTGAATTAGACACTATATTCCTGGATATTCCAGATTCCAGATCCTGGATATTCTTGAGGTTCTGATTAAGGACATGGGGGGGGGGGGGGGGGGTTGGCGACTCGCCCTCGCGTCAGCAGATGATAGTGGCAATGGTGGAATTGGTCTATTGATGAATCCAACTGCACATGCAGCATTGGGCAAAATAGACCAAATCTCTAACCGCATCATCCGTTGCCACTTCTCATGTTCTGGAAGACTGGCTAAGAAGTTTCCTAAGGTGGTTCTGATTGTGTGCTACTCTCCAACTAGTGTTGCCCCTGTAGAGGAGGTGGAAAATTTCTACCACAATCTACAACCAGCTACTGATGGAGTGGATCAGCATGCATTCTTAACATTCCTGGGAGACTTTAATGCAAGTCTGCATCAATCACCTACATCGCCCTGGGTCTATAGCAATAGTGTTAACCGAAATTCTGTCCATCTTCTGGATTTTATCTCTTATGGATTGGACTATTGGATTGGATGGACTTATGGATTGTTTTCGGCTGGAACCCAGTTCAAGAAGCGAACTGGAAAGCTATGGACTCATAGTGTGTTCGCGCTTTTAGACCTTTAGCAGTTTAACCCGCCAATTTTAAGGTGTCTTCTAGTTTATAAATCGACTTTAGCCTATAACAAGTATTGGTTGCATATAAAGTTACATTAGCCGAAGCCAGCCTGTGCGCGACCATTCACCCACGGTTAAGGGATACTGGATTCGGAGGCTCTGACCTTATTGCGGTGCAGACTTACTGTATTATTCGATTGCTCGTTACTATAATATCTCTGACAAATATTATTTACTTTCGGGAAATATTAACAGTTCCTTTAGGACGTGGCACTCTAAGTATGTAAACAGAGTTATGACTTACACTAAACACAACGGGATGGCTAATGATTTTCGTATAAAGCGCATTCTTTAGGAAATGCTTTGTTATCGGTTACACTCCTGCACACTACCGCACACTGCTGCACACTGATCTGCCGACCTTCACTGAATTTGATCATATATAAGGAGAATAGAAACTGACACATGTAGGGATTATGAAATAGCATTCAATTCACTCCAAAACCACTATAATGTAAGTCGCAGTTGCTACAGGTAACTGGTCCCTCTTACCTTCAGTATATCAAGAAGATTGGGGTTTTATGATTATTTATCGATATTCTCCAAATATAACAACATATCCATCAACTTATAACAATTAATAACCGACAGTAAACAGAAGTAAAATAATGTGGTAGGACAGGTATGTATGGTCTGACAAAGACCGTAAGTATGGTTTGTTTGATAACAGTTATACGTTCCTATAATCAAAGCCGTCGAATGTTTGGCTAAAGTCTGAAACTAAGAATAATTCCAAAGCCGATGTTCTGGGGCTCAGGAAAAGGTAAACAAAAACCGTCATGCATTGCGCGATTTCCCGTAGGCTTCTGTACAAGATAAAATGAAAATCGCCCTGATTGGTCGAGCGAGCCAAACAAAGAAAGTTAAGAAAGCTCCACATCGACATTAAATCAGCTGATAGATTTCGTCATCGGAACTACACTGTATTAAGAGTATTTGGCGTATTGCGGCATAAAATGGCTTGTTATGTCCGCTAAAGTACACATACAGAAAAAATGGCTTTTTATGTCCGCTAAAACACCTACACAGTACTTTGCTGGGAAAATGGCTTGTTATGTCCGCTAAAACAACTAAACAGTTCATTGCGGAGAAAAAAAAAATGACTGGTTATATCCGCAAAAGCTTTTACATAGTGGACCCAGTGGTCACAAGTCCCAGATAGACCATATTCTGTTTCGTAGGAAATACAGGAGCTCTATACAAGACTGTAATGCATTTACACTTCGACCCTTCTCCAGTGATCACCGCCTTATTGTGGCCAAGGTAAGACTTAGTCTGCGTGCTAGCAGAACAACGAAATCTGCCTTGCCGCGGCATGACTGGTCCTCTCTGTTGCAACAGCCAAGTGTGAGATCCAGCTTCACACTACAGCTGAGCAACAGGTATGAGGCTCTTGCCTCTGAGGCGGCAGATCACTGTGAGGGCTATACTGCCTTTACAGAAGCAGTTAAGTTAGCAGCTGCAGAAACAGTTCCTGTATACCCTCGAAACAGGAAAAGGGCCCCCTGGACTGACAACAAAATTCAGAAGTGCCGAAATGACCTTCAAAGGCGCAGAAAGAGTCCCGACTCAAACAGACTACAGCGGCCAAGAATGCAGTTAAGGCTACATCTAGGTCCCTGAACAGGCAGTACTCTGTTAATCTACAGGAGCTAATAAACCAACAGGTTGATGCCATCAATGATGCTGACGACAGCAGGCAATCATCCCAGGCATGGAAATCGATCAATCTGCTTACTGGGCGGAAAAGCCAACCAACCACCAAGGTTAAGGCTGAATCACCAGCCGATCGCCTCAATGGTTGGAAAGCCCACTTTGAAAAGCTCCTCAATAATGACAGGGTATTGCCTGATAACTTTATAGAAGTAAAAGTGTCTGAGTCTGTACTCCCAGATATCCCCATTGGCGATATCTCCTTTGCAGAAGTGAAGGCTGCTGCAAAGAGCATTAAGACCAATCGTGCCAGTGGAGTAGATGGTGTTCCCCCTGAGGTCTTTAAAATACCTGAGTGTTTAAAGCTCATCTATCCCATCATAGTAGACATGTACCGAACAACAAGAGTCCCACAAGAAATGAAAACAAATAAGTTGGTGCCAGTTCCCAAGAAGGGCAACCTAACACTCTATGGTTCTTTTCGGGGAATCTCATTGATCTCGATTGCTGCAAAGCTATACAATAGGATTCTATTAAATCGCATCAGGGATCCCATTGAGAGACTGCTCCGTGGAAATCAGAATGGGTTCCGTAAAGGTCGTGGGACCATGGAGCCCATTTTGGCACTTAGAAGGATAATTGAAGAATTATCAAAAAAGAAAGACCGGCATCTGGCTGTTATCTTTGTTGACTTCTTCAAGGCCTTTGATTCAGTCTCTCGGTCACGTATGTTCAGCATACTTTCATTATATGGGATTCCTGATGAAATTATTGCAGCAATCAGATCAGTATACGATGGTTCGACAACATTTGTGTCTACTGTTGACGGTGACACAGAACCATTTGAAGTGTTATGGGGCGTCCTCCAAGGAGACACACTTGCACCATTCTTGTTCATTATTGTGGTTGACTATGTTCTACGCATGTCCTTAGATCATCATAATGATGATGGGGTGATGATAACTCCACCTACTGGCTCCAGAAGTCGAGGAAATCCTGCCAAGTACCTAACTGATCTAGACTTTGCTGATGACTTAGGAGTACTCTCAGAATCATTAGAGGGAGCCCAACGGCTCCTCAGCTCATTAGAACATGCTGCTTCTAGTGTTGGTCTTTTTACTAACTCCAGAAAGACCAAAATTCTGACAGTTAACTTTGAAAGTCCTCAGCAAGTCTCTGATCGGATGAGCATAAGTTCAAAGGATGGTATGCTTGAGCATGTGGACGACTTCTGTTACCTGGGATCATGGATCCGGAAGTCAGGTGAGGACCTTCGAATACGTAAGGGAAAGGCATGGGCAGCCTTGAATAGGCTTTCCAGGATTTGGAAGTCACCTAGAATTAATCGGAAACTTAAGGTCCGATTATTTAGAGCAGCAGTAGTTTCAGTACTCCTCTACGGGAGTCCATGCTGGGCTCTAACTGCTGAGGAAACCAAATCTCTGGATGGCACATTCACAAGAATGCTACGCCGGGTTCATTGTGTCAAGTACAATGCACACATCTCCAACCAGACACTATATAACATTGGAGGTGTCTCATTGGTTCCCCCAAGCTTGACACTAGAACAAAATCGCCTCCGCTTTGCAGGACATTGCTTTCGCCGTGAGGACCAGCCAGTGCAAAATCTTGTACTTTGGCAGCCTCATGGAGTGAATAAGCATGGTGGACAGCCCATGACTTTCTTGAGACGCATCTTAAAGGACACTGGCCTTAAAGATGCGGATGATCTAGCAAATGTCATGGGTGATAGGGAGTTGTGGCGGTGCAATTTTGTTGACAAGCCGGCACAGCATTCTTAAAAATGCAGCTGCAATGCAGCATGCCGATCCTAGTAGTATTGAATTAGACACTATATTCCTGGATATTATTATTTTAATAATTTTATAACGAACCTGCCTATTAATAGGCCAGGGTAGTTTTTGTCAAGAGTTGAGCCGTTCACGATGTGGTTGGTTGTATGTGTGTGTATATATGTATAACCATCCAATATCTCAAAAACTCAAGCAGGTACGCAAAAATTTTAATAACAAACTCTCCATAAATTTTGGTTGCGCACAAGACTGTATATTTTTTGTGACGTTTCGATCACGGGATCAATGAAAAATAGCGGTTTTGAAAATTTAATGTCGAATTTCACCGATTTCAACTCGTCGAGTAGGCACCAACTTTTTTATTTGCGCTATTCAGTCATATGAGCAACCTATTTGAGCCTCAGAATCTTTTCAAATATCGCCAATCTCGCACAGAACGTCGCCAAAATTTGTTGGTCCGGCAAAAAAACGCACAAATTCGTCTAAAAGAGTAAATTATTTGGTTTCAGAATAATATGATTCAACTAACTAGGCCCTCATGAGTACCAGCAGCTGGTGTTTCTATCGTTGAATTGATGGCAATTTTCGTGTTTTCATTTTCACTCACTCAGGGTACTGGTTTCAGGGGCAGGTTCGTTTAAAGCCAGCTTGCTGACTTTCTAGTTAAAACATGTCTAGGACTGCGAAGCGACTAACGTATTAATACCCAGTATTTTTCTGCTACTACTTTTTCTCTCTAAAACTTAAATGAAAAATGTATATATTCAGTTAAGTATTCTTTTCTACTAGTTAGGCCTATATATTTTTACGTAATGTAATAATATATTTAGCTATTTCTCCTTTAAATATTAATTTACGGATAATATGTATTTTCCTAATTTGTTTGAATATCTATTTTAATTAAAAAATTGTTGAATCCAACCAATGTATATTGTTGTTTTTAATAATAATAATTTTGTGACAATAAGTCATGTAGTTCTTAGAACTCTTACTTACGAAAATATTGCACGAGGTAACGTCTTAGGTAGTGTTAGGCTCTGTTTTATAGGTTCAAGTTCATATTCTACTATCATCCTGAAACACCTGGTTAAGTAGAGACAGATTGCAACATAGTAGAGAAACGGAAATATCCAAAACATGTCAGAAATGATCTGCAAACGAAAGAAATTTTTAATTACAAGTTATGAGATTATAGTGAGAAAATAAATCAGGAATGCTATGAGATTGCTATGAAATAATTCCAATATTATCTTATTAAAATTATATCTTAAAATATTAAAGATATTTCTCAAAAACAAAATAAGAAAGCTAGGGGGGGGGTGTATGTTAGTCTGTTCCGTCGGGTGGGTGGGGTATTAGGGACCACAGACCACCTCGTGGAGTCCCTCGTTGTTAGTGAGTGGGGGGTCCACAGTTCCCATAATGGGGGCCGCATTGCCGACCAGGATGGCGATTGCCAGCCTTTGCAGGAGGAAGCGGTGAGATCGGGGCTCCTGGGTAAAAGAGTGGAATCTTGCCCCGATCTCCTTCAGGAACTCGGATGATTCAGGTCCGGGGCGGCCCAAGGTCTCGTAGGCTACCGGGTGGAAGAGGTAGCCCCGGTCATGGACTTCTAGAATATTAATTTATACCAGGACTGGAAACTTTTTATTCGGAAATACCAGTTGAGGCCTACTTTCTAATTCTTGCTAGCCAGTTATTTATTTTAGGAATCATCATATCTAAACCGCTACCATTTGAGTTTTTCTAACGGATTTTAATAATTTATGTAGTATTAGATGCGCAGATTTCTCAGCTTTACTAATGTATGTATATAAAATAATCCTTATATCTGTTAATAATAATAATAATATCAATTTATATAGCGCCAAATTTACTTAGGAATACTCTAAGGCGCTGAAACAACAGTATCGTTCACATTACGTAGTCAAACAACTTAGAATAAAATAAACTATATCTAAAATTTTGTAAACCCCTACTTTCGGGTAGCAGATAGGAGTAGCGCCCACCCCTACTTTCGGGTAGCAGATAGGAGTAGCGTCCAACCCCTACCTTCGGGTAGCCGATAGGAGTAGCGCCCACCCCTACCTTCGGGTAGCAGACGGGAGTAGCGCCCACCCCTACTTTCGGGTAGCAGATAGGAGTAGCGCCCAACCCTACTTTCGGGTAGCAGATAGGAGTAGCGCCCAACCCTACTTTAGGGTAGCAGATAGGAGTAGCGCCCAACCCTACTTTCGGGTAGCAGATAGGAATAGCGTCCACCCCTACCTTCGGGTAGCAGATAGGAGTAGCGTCCACCCCTACCTTCGGGTAGCAGATAGGAGTAGCGCCCAACCCTACTTTCGGGTAGCAGATAGGAGTAGCGCCCACCCTTACCTACGGGTAGCAGCTACTGAAAGAGGAACCTTCGGGTTGCCTCCGGCCTCGGCCTCGGCCGACTGTTTGATTTGCTTTGATAATAAATTATGCTCTGGTCTATAAGTAAGAGTAAGTTGTGATAAATACTGTAATTCATAAATGAATTATCTCAAAATCCAAAAATGTAAGAAAGACATGTACTGTATGCGTATCCAAAAAATGTGTACGAACAGAGAGGATAGTGTCAGCACTGTGTTTTCTGTGTACTCTTAACTAGTGCTCCAGCAAGGTAGTAGATTGTGTTGGCATCGGCAGATGTTTTGCGTGGTGGATAAATGTGGTTGATTAATAAATCTCTTCTGCAATATTATTCGATGTTTGCGCATTGTCTGTTCTTATACATTGTGTAGTTGAGCTCAAGATTTGTTTCATTTATGACGTCGTAATATCAGAGAGAGAGATAAGAGAGAGTGCAGCTCTAACTTTCCTCTCATTTTGGTACAATTGTTTACATGAAAGGTAAAAATTACCGCCATTCATTTGTCTGAAACGTCCTAAGCGGAGCTCTAGGGGATCTTGCAACATCTTACGTAAGAACATAATTAAACTTTAATTCATCCAGACAGACTACATTGAATAAAGCATTCGTGGTATGAATAAGGGCGTCGAAAGTTTCATTTGTAAGGGTGCTATTAGATTTTCTATCTATTTCGCTAGAGGTCCTCCATGTGGTGAGTAACCTTGAAACATTGCCCAGAAAATTAAGTCGACCATCGGTAGTCGAATTATATTGGATATTTGGAGGGATCGCGTTTCCGGGAACCTGCTGTTGTTGTATCAACATTCACTATATTCCAATACTTCACAATGAATGATACGAAATCTGCAGTAACTTTGAAGTCAAATACATCACATTGTTGTTGGCAAAGCTAAATATAATTTTAAAAAATACTAGCTAGTACAAAAATACTAGCTACCATGTCTCCAAAACGTGACTGTTTTATGTAAAAAAATCTTTTTGTAAATAAAAAAATGATATTGAGAATTTTGAAAAATAGCTATTTTTTTAGAAATGTTCTAGAACAAAAAATATTTGTTCTAGAACAAAGTTTTTTAGTTAAATAGCTAACAAATTCTAGAACATTTATAACAAGTAGCAAAAACTAGCTAGTATAAAAAATGTGGCATGGTAGGTATAGGTACGCCTATTGAAACAGTACCCACTGTACAGTATATCGTAAATACTGATCTGAACTATAAAGGTCATGTCGCATACACACACTCACATTATTATGTAGCTGCACTATGTGAGGAAATACAATAAATACTTAATTATTATTGAATTCGGATATTATGGTTGCTTTTATTGTCTACTAATTTACCTCAGCAATACATGTCATGTTGTCAATAATAGTCATCAATTTTATAGGGAATGTATAACAGATGAAACAATAATAATTGATTTAAGCAAACGTCTCAACCCTATTAGTACCGGGCTATAAAATGTTGTACAAATACCGGGGGGGGGGGGGGGGGGGGGGGGTCATATTGACCGCCCTCTAAAATCTAAAAATTTTTACGAAAACGTCTGATTTTTTGTTTGTACGTAGGTATCACTAGTCTGAATCCGAACGAAAAAAAAAATTTCAAAAAAATATACTGGGGTGGTTATATTGCAGCACCAAAATTACAAGTAATGCACAATTTTCACAAAATTTAAAAGTTACATTTTTCGGCTAATTGTTTTTAAATACAGGTTTTCTGGGGCGCAAAATACATTGGAAAATATTTAAAAATGATATGATTACTATAAATGGCTGTTTAGACCTCTCTGCGTAGGAAAAAAATGAAAAAAAACAAGTAACCAGCACTTTTCAGTTAGAACACAAAATTTTTAATTCACTTATACGTTGCTATAAATTCACATTTTCAGGTTTTCTAGGGCGCTGATTCTAATGGAATACATTTCTAATATGCCAGATCATTGCTATTTGTATTTTTCGGCGTAATTTGGCAAATTTTGGTGCTAGCACCAAATTTCGTACCCATCACCAAAAAGTTCTTATTGATTCCATCGGATTCAGGACCATCATAAACCCGTATAACGCAAGAAACAAGATGATACTATCTACTGATCAACTTGCTTATTTTCCAAAATTTGGTGCTGGAACAACAATTTTCACCCACCGGCGAAAAAAACAAGTTTGAAAACTCTTATGAAATTTTTACTGATTCCATTGAATTCAGAACCCTAACAAACCCGTACACGCAAGAAACAAGGTGACACATTCAATTGATATATTTGATGGTTTTCAAAATTTGGTGCTAGCACCACATTTTGCACCCACTTCCGAAAAATACAAGTTTGAGATGTCTAGTTCGATAATTATATAGTTCGATAATTATATATTCCATTGAATTCAGAACAGCCATAAACCTCAAAATTTGGTGCTGGCACCAAAATTTGGCACCCACCGAAAAAAACAAGTTTGAAATTTCTAAATCAATTTATATGAATTCCATCCAATTGCTAACACCAAAAAACCGGTGTAAATCAAAAAGAGAGATGTTCCAATTCATATTTAATGAAATGTAATTTTCAAAAATCGTCTCAAAAAAGTGCCAAAAGTAGGGTTAAAAAATGGTGCTATAACTCGAAAACTACCAACTATTTTTGAAAACGGTTTTCACTATTAGGAAGACAATAGATTTTTAGGAAAAGTCATAAAATTTCAGATTTCCAACTGCGTTTGTTTCAGAATTATAATAAAATAACCACGGGGGGGGGGGTCATATTGACCCCCTCACCCCGGGTTTAATAGAGTTAATATGCAGGCCTACAAAAAGATAAAAATTAATTATGACCTATATAATAATCACTAAAAACGTGTATAACATGTTCACAATTATTACTATTGGCAGTAATTAACAAGTCGGCATCAACTGGTATTTTTATTTTGCCTATAGCTACCTAGTTTTCAGTCCTGGTATAAATAACATTCTAGAAGTCCATGCCCCGGTGGTCCATGAGTTCCTGGTACTTGCAGATCTTTAGATTACTAGTTATATTTAATATATAAATTATTATTTACTATATAATGAAAATAATTTACTATATGTCATAAATACAATTTTAATAATTAATAAGCATTAATAAATAATCAATATTATATTATATTAGTATACTACCACTACTACTACTACTACTACTAGATCGAGTGAACTTGGACATAATTATATTTTACAGTATATATTATATTATATTATTGGCTAATTTAATTTATAGTTATTTTATAAAGGGACTGTTTACAAACCACAATAAAGTTTGTAGAGTTTACAACTTTTCCTGATTTCCACATAGCAGTCTCTAATTGGGATCCCTGATGCGATTTAATGGAATTATATGGTATAGCTTTGCAGCAATAGAGAGAGACATAGATCAAAGAGATTCCGCAAAAAATTTCATGTTAGGTTGCTCTTCATGGAAACTGGTACCAACATATTGTTTGAATTTCTTGTGGGACTCTCTTGGTTCTATACATGTTAATTATGATGGGTGAATGAGCTGCGAAATAAAGTTAAAGATTTCAGAGAGAATGTAATCTACTCCACGGGCACAATTGGTCTTACTGATCTTTGCAACAGTCTTGACTTCAGCAAAGGATATGTTACAAATGGGTATATCTGGGAGTAAGGACTCAGTCACTTTATGTTCAATAAAGTTATCAGGTAATACCCTGTCATTATTTAGGAGCTCTCTAAAGTGAGCCTTTCAACCACTGAGGCTTACAGCTGGCGATTCATTCTGCCTTAACCTTGGTGGTTAGTAGACTGCTCATCCAATTCAGAAAAAATGATTGATTTCCATGCCTGGGCTGATTGCCTGATGTTATCGGCATCAATGATAGCATCAACCTACTGATTGATAAGCTCTTGTAGATTAAGATTATCAGAGATTACTGCCTCTTCAGGTACCTAGAGGCAGACTAACTGCATTCTTGGCCACTGCATTATGTTTGAACCGGGATTATACAAGAACTGTTTCTGTATAAATTTGCCCAAGAGATAATTTTTTACACTTGCGACCAACTTAAGCCACTGAGTTTTGACTGAAACCTAAATTTAACTGAAATGCAAATTTTAATGATTGTAACAAACCAATCCCGTATGAGACTTGAACATTTTCTGTTGGCAAACAATAAATTTAATGTTGATTTTAAATGTAATATTTTTTTTTTATTGTAATTTATTTTAATAAATAAATTTATATTAACATTAATTGAGCGTTTAAAACTAAAGTTCACCAAAATCAACCGATAACTGACAATAAGTAAACCGGGTTATACAATATTAAATAATAGTCTTGCCCATTCCCCCTGAAGAACGACAACAATAGCAAACCCCTCCCCCCCTAGTACATGTCCTGGTCTATCCCCCGGATCCCTGCCCCACCCCCAACCCGAGACCCCGCCAAGGCGTCCTCCCACCCCTCAGGCACAGAGAAGTCGCCCGAAGGAGACCAAACTGCAGCCATCGGCTCACCGCACCAAGCACCACCCACAACCCACGCTGCCTCAAGCCGACCTGCTTAGACTGCAGATTCTCAGCAACCCGGTTAACAGTTCAACGCTATTTCAAAGGGAGTGCAGCCAGTGCCTGTTGGCAGTAAGTGAGGGCCACCTTGAGGCAGGCAGCGTGGTCTGCAACATGAAGTTCCCCTCCAGTCTTAATAGCGTCCACTACCTTCACTGTGCCGGAAATCGACGCGAGGTGGGTGGGTCCAGATCGCATGATGGGATCCCGGATACCCACACCACCATGACGGAGAGGGAGAAGGAGAAGGGGCTCGAGTGTTGGTCCGGGAGTAGTCCCAAATAGTGCCGGTAAGTAGAGGTCAACAATGGATGTCCGGACGGGGGTGAGTTCGGCCTCTTATGGGTTACACACTCGGAGGACATAGTCCCACTCACCCTGCAAACATCGACTCATTGCTGAGTGTGCAGTCTGAGGAAACTATGTGGCAACGTTCGAAAGAACCTCTATCGAGTTTGTCCAGCCCGTCACCTTTTCAGAGACGAATTTCTTCTTAACAGCGGCATCACCAATGTAGCCACCAAGAAAGTGATGGTCGTAAACAATGCTGACTCCATCAGAGCCAAACAACTCATGAGCGGTGTCTTCCATTCCATGCTTTATGACGAGCTGACTCTTGGTTGGCTCGGGTGAATAGCCAATGAATGGACCTATCTGCTGAAGCTTCGTCCACCAATGGTGTACAGCCGCTATTCTGCCTACTGCCGATGCATCATTGGCATACCAGCACTGGCAGCAGTCTGGCATCGGCGCAGATATCGTATATGGTGTAGAAGTCAGCGTTGTTCTGGTCATTGGAGCGAGAGTAGAAGTTGGTGTCGTTGCGGTTGTTGGAGTCAGAGTAGAAGTTGACATGGTTGTCAGAGCCGGAGTAGAAGTCTGCAGCATCACGGATGTCAGAGCTGGAGTAGAAGTTAGCATCATTGCGGTTGGTGGAGCCGGGGTAGAAGTTGGATATGTAACGGAAGACGTCGGCATTGTCACGGATGTTGGAGTAGAAGTAATTGTTTCAGAAACTAATGTCGAATCGCCTGGCACATTATAAAGGGCCCAAATCAGTGGTAGAGTGGTGCACCTGTATCCGCCCATGGCCATTGGATCACCCTGGGTGTAGCCCTCTTTGCTCCATATGGGTTGGTTGTCACCATGGAGATAGAGGGCTGCATGGCCGTTATAGGCCGTTAACACCTGTACATAGCTGATCCGCTCCACACATCTGACATATATCGGACTTGGTGGCTGACACCATGCAGTTAGCAAGAAGTCTATATGGGACCTCCTCGATCCCTATGGGTCGCACCCCAGGTTCCTTGTCAAGAGCGACGAGGCTACAAGCTCAGAGGGCCCGAATTTCCCCCCAGGGTACTACAGAATTCGCCAAATGACGAGCAAGGGCCGTGAAGGCCTCCCAAAGCCGACTACTGTGGGTATTGTAGCGGGTTAGCAAAGCTTGCCAGAACTCCGCATCACCACCCACTGGTCCGGCGCTACCCTGAAGAGACTGAGCAACTTTGAGGACGACCTGAGCAGTGATGTCAACTTCCTCAAAGGGTGAGAGTCCATCCTCTGGAGTAATAAAGATATCTCAGGGAGGTGAGGATGGGATAGGATGCTTTGACTCAAGGACCTGGCGAACTGAAACACCTTCGGAGTAGCCATCAGCCTGAGAGTTGGGGTCTAGGACCCCTCCTCCATCCCTATCAGTAACCCCTCGGAGTGCGGCCTGGTTCTGTCTCGCCAGTACCTTCCGGTTGATAATGCGGATGGCATTATCTGTGGTGGGCAGCTCAAGGGGCAGCAAAAGGTATGGCAAAACTCTGCAGAATCCACGACCACATCAGCAGGATACCGCACCAAATCCATTTTTTGAAACAATGTAGGAAAGAACTTATTATACCGAGATATATTACTGACCGCAGTCGATCGATCCAGAACCAATACCCAATTATAGGTCTGAAACTTAGTAACAAAATTTTGCAGAATGATATCAATACTCTTTACAAGAAATTATATAACTTGAAGAATGAGTCAAGGTCACTTATTACAACCACTTTCGATAAAACGAGCAATCCCTCATTACTGCGCTTTAAAGCACCACTATTCCAGCAACTTAAATACATTAGGCAACATAGACATAAAGTTAGTGAACACACACTGCGCGCGAAATATGAAGAGACGGAGTACCGGTACCGGAACCGATACCGACATAAGAAAGATATGCACCCGAGGAAGATCAACCTTAGCGAACCCAACATCGGATCCACACAGCTACAACCGATCCAGCTTCCGGTAGCTAAACCTACGGTCATCAATCTAAGTAACTATACACTTACACAAAAGGAGGAGTCGCTGTTGTCTTTAGGTAAGGACTTCAGACCTTCTAAGAAGTTTAATCTCGACGATATATTTAAATCACATATTCGTATAACTAAACTAGCGACAGCGTTGCGTTTCAATACTAGGAATATAGATACAACGAACAGTAGACTGACGAACTATAATCATTTTACACCAGGAGACCCTAATAAATCACGAACACAGACTATTGAAACCTTATCCAACACCGATTATGCGACATCTACTAACACAGCACAACCTAACACGATCTGGAGTTGGATTTCTAATCCTACGACTAATGCAGGGAATCGTTTTATTACGAGTCCATCACCCATCATTTCGGAACAATCAGCTTCGACTACCAATAACCCAGCGATACCGACGTTACCAATAGTGAATAACCGGAGGACGGAACACACCAACGAACTAACCGATTCTAAGAACAGGACTACAACTAAACATATGGATAATAAACTCGTTTCGAACTTCTTCAGAGCCACTAAACAAAACAAATTAAGGAACTTACCGCCGAAATGTGACGACGAAACGACCGAAGCGATGATTAGTGAACTCCATAGAGAAATTGATAAAATTGACATGAATAATATAAACAAAGGATATAACAGTAACCTAACTTCACACGAACGGGATACTATCACGAACCTCAAGACTAACAAAACTATTCGGATATGTAAAGGCGACAAATCGGGGAATTTACTAATAGTGAACAACAGCGACTATATAAACGAATGCGTACGTATATTAAAGGATAAAAATACATATACAACGATTAAGGAGGACCCAACAGCGCGCTTTAGAACAGCCCTTGCTAAACTTTTAGCAGAATGTGGACTTAAGGATACTAACTTATACCACCCGTTATTACCTAAAACTTCCCAAATATCATACTTCTATATAACATTTAAGGACCATAAAGAACGAGTCTCTTGGATTGACTGGGATAACGGGAAACTCATCCCTAAAGGAAGACCGATAGTAGCAACGAGAGGTTCACTACTTGCACCATTATCCAGCTTTGCCAACGTCCTGCTTGAACCGGTCGTTAACAATCTGGACTCCCACCTCAAAGGAACCGACGACTTCCTTGAACAATTGCCTAACTCTGTACAAGAGAACTGCACCCTCGTTTCACTAGACATTGTGGATATGTATACCAATATCGGACATGATATCGGCTGTAGGGCCCTTGAACAAACACTAACTGAGGACGCTAGTTTTCAGAACCAATCCATTATATCCGTCGGTGACTTTATCCGTATTGTCCGCTTTATTTTAGAACATAATTATTTTCAATTTAGAAGGACAATTTACTTACAGACCCGGGGTGCGGCTATAGGTAGCGGGTTCTCTAAAAATTATGCAAGTCTAGCTATATCTAGGTTTGAATTACACTTCTTAAGGATTCTCTGCTCCCCACTTACTTTACCATATGTACAAAAGAGAAACGTAGACGCTGACCCAGATAAACGACAAAATGAACCTAATATTACACCAACTTCCTCTACACCGGTCTGTGAATCGATACAATCCGCTCAGGAACAGCAGGCGACCTGTGAACCTTATTATAAACGTTACCCATTCCGTTTCTATAAGCGTTATGTAGACGATACCTTCGCTATTATTAATGCTTTTCTGAATGAGGATAATATCCAAGCTCTACTAGATGCGGTTAATAAATCAGCCCATGACTTCTATGGTAATCAAGACATACGCTTTACTATTGAATATTCTCACCACACACTACCTTTCCTAGATGTTCTGACAGAAGTGAAGCGTGGAGTGATTACCACATCACTATTTAGAAAACCGGTTAGCAATAAGTTGCCCATTAATTATAAGAGTGCCCACGATAAAACACAATTACTAGCTGTTGCGAAAAACCAAATCCTACGTATCTACCGCCGCTGTTCAAATCCTACAGATTTTACTATACACCGGGACGTATATCTAGGGGAATGTCTACTCCGAGATTACCCGAAAACAATAATCAACCAACTCAGAATATGGGCCCCTACAACGCGCATCGACGATCACGAAAACGAAAGTGAACACAATTCCGGACGTTTCTACCTACCCTGCACCGCACAACTCAGAAATAAATTCAGATCCATCACGAAAAGACATTTACATGGAAGCGACCTTAGAATCAACGTGGTAACCATCAATCCCGACTCCCTGGGACAAATGCTTATGAACAACAAGACTATCATATCGACTTTGCGACTTGGTAATCACCCCTGTAAGACACCGGGATGTTTAACATGCCAGCACATCACTAACGTATCGCAAACTCCCTGGGGCGCTAACATACACGGGCGGTTTAATTGTAAAACACACCATATAATATACATTGCCTGGTGCTCCTTGCACACGCCTAGCTTTTACATCGGCAAAACAATACAACATTTAAATGAGCGAGTCAACGGCCACCGTAATATGGTTAAGAACTACCCAAGTAAAGCGAATGACGGCAAAACCCACGATGATATCCTTCTAGCAAGACACCTCTATGGTTGCGGAATGCGGTGTTTCCGCATTTGCGCATTTAAATACTTTGGGAATACCGTTGAGCTACTCGCAGCGGAGGGACTCCTAATCAAAACTCATCGTCCACCCCTTAACGTCTACCAACCTACACTTTAGTAACTGCACATTAATAAGGGTCTAATCTAATGAAAGTATGGACTCTCCTAAAATAAAAATAATAATAATTATTCTTTATTTTACAACGTATACTTTGCATATTATACTGACTTCACATATTTAATATCTTTGGTTTCACTTAAACTTATTACATAACCTACAGTTAGACTTATTCATTAACCTAACCTACTTAAGGATCAGCGCGCATGTTTCGTGTGTTTTTTTGGTTTGTCTTGGTCTGTTGTTTTGTGCGTGAGTTTCAATATTACTTATTTTTTGACTTATTACAGTTAAACTTATTCATTAACCTAACTTTAATCTAACTTACTTAACGGGCAGCGCGCATTTTGAATATTTTTGGGTTGTCTTAATCTGTTGTTTCATGCATTATTTTCAATATTACTTATTTTTTTTGAACTTAAACTTATACATTGCATAATCTACAGTTAAACTTATTCATTAACCTAACCTTAATCTAACTTACTTAACGAGCAGCGCGCATATTGAATGTTTTTGGTTTGTCTTAATCTGTTGTTTTATACATTATTTTCAATATTACTTATTTTTTTGAACTTAAACTTATACATTGCATAATCTACAGTTAGACTTATTCATTAACCTAACTTTAACCTAACTTACTTAACGAGCAGCGCGCATATTGAATGTTAACCTAACTTACTTAACGAGCAGCGCGCATATTGAATGTTTTTGGTTTGTCTTAATCTGTTGTTTTATACATTATTTTCAATATTACTTATTTTTTTTGAACTTAAACTTATACATTGCATAATCTACAGTTAGACTTAGTCATTAACCTAACTTTAACCTAACTTACTTAACGGGCAGCGCGCATATTGAATGTTAACCTAACTTACTTAACGAGCAGCGCGCATATTGCATGTTTTTGGTTTGTCTTAATCTGTTGTTTCATGCATTATTTTCAATATTACTTATTTTTTGAACTTAAACTTATACATTGCATAATCTACAGTTAGACTTATTCATTAACCTAACTTTAACCTAACTTACTTAACGAGCAGCGCGCATATTGAATGTTTCTGGTTTGTCTTAATCTGTTGTTTTATGCATTATTTTCAATATTACTTATTTTTTTGAACTTAAACTTATACATTGCATAATCTACAGATAGACTTATTCATTAACCTAACTTTAACCTAACTTACTTAACGAGCAGCGCGCATATTGAATGTTTCTGGTTTGTCTTAATCTGTTGTTTTATGCATTATTTTCAATATTACTTATTTTTTTTTTTTTTGAACTTAAACTTATACATTGCATAATCTACAGTTAGACTTATTCATTAACCTAACTTTAACCTAACTTACTTAACGAGCAGCGCGCATATTGAATGTTTCTGGTTTGTCTTAATCTGTTGTTTTATGCATTATTTTCAATATTACTTATTTTTTTGAACTTAAACTTATACATTGCATAATCTACAGATAGACTTATTCATTAACCTAACTTTAACCTAACTTACTTAACGAGCAGCGCGCATATTGAATGTTTCTGGTTTGTCTTAATCTGTTGTTTTATGCATTATTTTCAATATTACTTATTTTTTTTTTTTGAACTTAAACTTATACATTGCATAATCTACAGTTAGACTTATTCATTAACCTAAATTTAACCTAACTTACTTAACGAGCAGCGCGCATAATGAATGTTTTTGGTTTGTCTTAATCTGTTGTTTTATGCATTATTTTCAATATTACTTATTTTTTGAACTTAAACTTATACATTGCATAATCTACAGTTAGACTTATTCATTAACCTAACTTTAACCTAACTTACTTAACGAGCAGCGCGCATATTGAATGTTTCTGGTTTGTCTTAATCTGTTGTTTTATGCATTATTTTCAATATTACTTATTTTTTTTTTGAACTTAAACTTATACATTGCATAATCTACAGTTAGACTTATTCATTAACCTAAATTTAACCTAACTTACTTAACGAGCAGCGCGCATACTGAATGTTTCTGGTTTGTCTTAATCTGTTGTTTTATGCATTATTTTCAATATTACTTATTTTTTTTTTGAACTTAAACTTATACATTGCATAATCTACAGTTAGACTTACTCATTAACCTAACTTTAATCTAACTTACTTAACGAGCAGCGCGCATATTGAATGTTAACCTAACTTACTTAACGAGCAGCACACATATTGAATGTTTTTGGTTTGTCTTAATCTGTTGTTTTATGCATTATTTTCAATATTACTTATTTTTTTTTTTGAACTTAAACTTATACATTGCATAATCTACAGTTAGACTTATTCATTAACCTAACTTTAACCTAACTTACTTAACGAGCAGCGCGCATTTTGAATGTTTTTGGTTTGTCTTAATCTGTTGTTTTATACATTATTTTCAATATTACTTATTTTTTTTTGAACTTAAACTTATACATTGCATAATCTACAGTTAGACTTATTCATTAACCTAACTTTAACCTAACTTACTTAACGAGCAGCGCGCATATTGAATGTTTCTGGTTTGTCTTAATCTGTTGTTTTATGCATTATTTTCAATATTACTTATTTTTTTTTTGAACTTAAACTTATACATTGCATAATCTACAGTTAGACTTATTCATTAACCTAAATTTAACCTAACTTACTTAACGAGCAGCGCGCATATTGAATGTTTTTGGTTTGTCTTAATCTGTTGTTTTATACATTATTTTCAATATTACTTATTTTTTTTTTTTTTTTTTTGAACTTAAACTTATACATTGCATAATCTACAGTTAGACTTATTCATTAACCTAAATTTAATCTAACTTACTTAACGAGCAGCGCGCATATTGAATGTTAACCTAACTTACTTAACGAGCAGCGCGCATATTGAATGTTAACCTAACTTACTTAACGAGCAGCACACATACTGAATGTTTCTGGTTTGTCTTAATCTGTTGTTTTATGCATTATTTTCAATATTACTTATTTTTTTTTTTTGAACTTAAACTTATACATTGCATAATCTACAGTTAGACTTACTCATTAACCTAACTTTAATCTAACTTACTTAACGAGCAGCGCGCATATTGAATGTTAACCTAACTTACTTAACGAGCAGCACACATATTGAATGTTTTTGGTTTGTCTTAATCTGTTGTTTTATGCATTATTTTCAATATTACTTATTTTTTGAACTTAAACTTATACATTGCATAATCTACAGTTAGACTTATTCATTAACCTAAATTTAATCTAACTTACTTAACGAGCAGCGCGCATATTGAATGTTTTTGGTTTGTCTTAATCTGTTGTTTTATGCATTATTTTCAATATTACTTATTTTTTGAACTTAAACTTATACATTGCATAATCTACAGTTAGACTTATTCATTAACCTAAATTTAATCTAACTTACTTAACGAACAGCGCGCATATTGAATGTTTTTTGGTTTGTCTTAATCTGTTGTTTTATGCATTATTTTCAATATTACTTATTTTTTGAACTTAAACTTATACATTGCATAATCTACAGTTAGACTTATTCATTAACCTAAATTTAATCTAACTTACTTAACGAACAGCGCGCATATTGAATGTTTTTGGTTTGTCTTAATCTGTTGTTTTATGCATTATTTTCAATATTACTTATTTTTTGAACTTAAACTTATACATTGCATAATCTACAGTTAGACTTATTCATTAACCTAACTTTAACCTAACTTATTTAACGAGCAGCGCGCATTTTGAATGTTTTTGGTTTGTCTTAATCTGTTGTTTTATGCATTATTTTCAATATTACTTATTTTTTTTTTGAACTTAAACTTATACATTGCATAATCTACAGTTAGACTTATTCATTAACCTAACCTTAATCTAACTTACTTAACGAGCAGCGCGCATTTTGAATGTTAACCTAACTTACTTAACGAGCAGCACGCATATTGAATGTTTTTGGTTTGTCTTAATCTGTTGTTTTATGCATTATTTCAATATTACTTATTTTTTGAACTTAAACTTATACATTGCATAATCTACAGTTAGACTTATTCATTAACCTAACTTTAACCTAACTTACTTAACGAGCAGCGCGCATACTGAATGTTTTTGGTTTGTCTTAATCTGCTGTTTTATGCATTATTTTCAATATTACTTATTTTCTGAACTTAAACTTATACATTGCATAATCTACAGTTAGACCTATTCATTAACCTAACTTTAACCTAACTTATTTAACGAACAGCGCGCATTTTGAATGTTTTTGGTTTGTCTTAATCTGTTGTTTTATGCATTATTTTCAATATTTTTAATATTACTTATTTTTTGAACTTAAACTTATACATTGCATAATCTACAGTTAGACTTACTCATTAACCTAACTTTAATCTAACTTACTTAACGAGCAGCGCACATATTGAATGTTAACCTAACTTACCTAACGAGCAGCGCGCATATTGAATATTTTTGGGTTGTCTTAATCTGTTGTTTCATGCATTATTTTCAATATTACTTATTTTTTGAACTTAAACTTATACATTGCATAATCTACAGTTAAACTTATTCATTAACCTAACCTTAATCTAACTTACTTAACGAGCAGCGCGCATATTGAATGTTTTTGGGAATGGATAGTACGCATATGGGGGTTGCTAATGTGTGTTTGGCTGTATATTACCTTACTTGTTATACGGAGTTGAAACTGAGTGTTTTGAGGTTTTTGTTTTTATAATAATAGTACGAGAGCTACTTAGAGACACGATTAGATTTTTACTTTATGTAAGTTTGGATAAAAATCTATTTTATTCTGGAGACTTTTGTTTTTTGTTTTTTGATTTTGTTTTCGACTTTGTTTATATTATATTACATATAGGACCTACTTAGAACTATCTATTATATTAGTGCTTTATTTAGGTGGCGGGAATTTCGAATTGAATTTAATTACTCCATTATGCTTTATTAATATAATAGGTCTGACGTAGCCCGGTAGGGCGAAAACGTTCACCAAATCCAGCGTTTTCATTACAATATTATTCAGCCAGTGTAGACCCCTAATACTTACCTATATGCTATATTTTGCTTATGGTAATTTATTATTATTTAAGTGGATTTCTTAGAGCGTTCCTTCGAAGATGTGAAGTTAGAGTTGCATCGTTCTGCCTCCTGAATCAGCTATTCGTATTCACCGCGCTCCCACATACCGAAGCGGTGCAGCCGCAGGCCCCTTGTAAACCCCAGGATCTCGCTGAAACATGGAGGCAGCAAAACAAAGAAAACGTTCGATGGGTGGATTCCTCAGTTTATGAATTTATTACTCCTGTTAATATGTTTTAAATGTAATATTAATATTGAAGTCCCAATAATAACTATTTCCAGTGTGACCATTATAATAATCATATATTTAATTAACTTACTGTAAATCCTAGTTCTGTTGTTAAGATGACATAATACTTTGTTGGATCTGAATCAGTTGCGTTAGTTAGTTTCAGTAGAGGGTGAGATGCTACCCCTTGCGTAGCGAAAATTACATTTCCTGTTAAATCAAAGGTTACAAATGCAGCTCCCAAAATGGTTAGCTTTAATGAACATTTTCTCATCTCATCAGCCATTTTGATGTAATAATCACAATCCATTACGCTAGCAGCAAGGGTGTTGCATTTTGTAAATAATTGCTGCATTTGATTGCTGCATCTGAAACTGTACATTAAATGAAGAGTAACAATTGTACATTGTAACAGCCACACTGCCAATATTGCCGAGAAAATTCCCTCTTCAAGGTCAAATCCCTTATAAATTTCAGTTCCAAGACTCATTAGTGCAGTTACTAAGTTTGTTAACAATGATGTGAGCGTGATTAACATTACCGGTATGTGAATATGTTTTGGCATTGTAGGGACACCTTTCAGTTTGCAGTTTTCTCTGAAAGTCAAACCCAGGAGCTTTAAGGTTCGATTTAAACTGGCAAACATGTAAACTGCATCTTTTGTTGGAGTGGCTGCAGATTGATCCGGTATGTTCTGTTTATTATCATAAAAACCGTTACAATATTCGTAATTTCCATCAACATTATCTGTAGTTATTTTATTTTTCGATGTTTCTGGTTCGCTCTTCATGTTGGCAAAAAAATGGTGACAGGCTATTTACTATCATAACATAATATGTCCATTTAAAAGTCAGATGAATAATTGTTTATATTAATATATTGTGTCTATAATTGATTATAATAAAACTAGAAATATATATTTAGAAAAGGATAGCTTTACCTAACATACTACATAACTAACATACACACGACGTTCAAATATAAAGTTATGAATTCAAAATAAGTTTATATGAAATACATACAGAAGTTGTAATAATCTTTATATCAAAATGTAGTATTTTACTCAGGAAATAGGTGATGCAATGAAATCCTCTTATATGAAATAGCCATTGGAGCTATAATGTTTCATTCAAACTTACAAAAGATTATTTATCCAATGAAGCGTCGCAAATTTTATTAGGTTTTTCTTTCAGTACTTTCAAGAACCTCAGCTATATAAATAATAATGTAGAAACGATAAAAGGCAGACAACTCTAGGGAATAACTTTCGCAACCAGCACTGGTGATGGATGATTAGCTAATGGAATGATAAACAATGACTGTTTCAGCCTTTCATATTTTCATTTGATGACTTAAGTAAAATATGATATGGATTCCTTCTTCATTTAAAATTATTATAACCCCCCCCCCCCCAAAAAAAAAATTACTTTTCTTTTATGACGATTTTTTCTTAATTATTATGTATCTAACTAACAGTATAACTATATTAAATCTATTATACTATACAGTAGTATAGTATAATTGTAAAAGCTTCTGTGGGATATAACTGGCCCTTTTGTTTCGCAATCCAGTTTCCCCCCAGGCGCTGGAATACTCTAAAAGGCTCTCTAACTAGATATATATTCCCCTCGCCCGCAAGGTACCGTTATAGGTGTTTTAACGGACATAAAAGTCATTCTTCTATATACGTGCTTTGGAGGACATGGTAAGGCAAAAAACCCGCAATGCACCAAATACCCTTGCACGGCTTGGCCTTGATGATTCAGATTGCGACATCTAACAGCTGGTTGCTGACATGGAAACGGCCATTGGACACATGGTTCTTTGTTTAGCTTAAGCCAATCAGAGCGATTTTTTCTGTCGATGTGGAGATATTCGGCCGATCATACTAGGAGTGTTCAGTCTTACTGTTTTTCTTGATACTGTTGTGTTGTTTCTATCTAGGCCAGGAACACCGGCCCTAGAGTCAACTCGTTTTCATACTTTAGAAGAAACATTAGTAGGCTGAAGATTATAGAGCGTATAACTGTTATCGACTCAATCGGCACATACATTGTCATATCATATCTTAACCTACCGTCTTAATGCTTTTACTGTTGTCATATTTTGTATTAGTTGGTTGAATATTATTTGGAGAACATTTATAAAGAACCCAAAATTCCCAATTTTCTTGATACACTACAGGTTAGAGAGACGGGTTATATATAGCGATTGCGACTTATATTATTGTGGTTTGTAGTGAATTTAATGCTATTTGATAAGCACTACATGAGTCCGTTGCTGTTCTCTTTATATATGATAAAATTCATTGACGGTCGGCAAATTAGTGAGCAGTATTGTGTGTTACCGGTAGTGTGCCTGATTGTGACTGATAACTAAGCATTTCCTAAAGAATGCGCCTCATACGTGAATCATAAGCCTTACCGACTTACCGTTGTGATTGGTATAAGTCATATCTCTGTTTACCTAGATAGAGCGCCACGTCCTAAAGGAACTGTTAATATTTCCCGAAAGTGAATAATATTAGTCAGAAATTATTTATTAACGATCAATCGAATAATACAGTAAGCTTACACTGCAATAATAATCTAAGCCCTCAGAATCCAGTCTCCCGGGTATATCCAGCGGGTGAATGGACGCGCACTAGGCTGGCTTCTGCTAATGTTGTGTTTATTGGTATTAAATATTTGTCAACTTCTAAAGTCTATTTATAAACCAAAAGACATATAAATTTTGGCAGGTTAAACTGCTAAAGGTCTTCAAAAGCGCGTACAATAACAGTTATTGTCTTTATTGCAGTAAGCAATAAAGTTGAAAGTACCGGTCGACCGGTAAACCTGAACCGGTACTTCTGTAGGTCAGTAGGCCCAACTGCCAGAACCGGTACTGCTGTAGGTCCGTAGGTCCAACTGCCAGAACCGGTACTTCTGTAGGTCCGTAGGCCCAACTGTCCTAACCGGTACTTCCAGTATAAGTACATTAGTATTATTCGATTTTGATATACCGGTATATGTATACCGGTAGGTCTTAGTACTTACTTAATCAGGGAACGGCCGCCCTGGTTCTTTATTGAGATTTTACTTATTTCTGTCGGTTTTATTTACATGTAAGTTAATATTGAGCTGAAGACGTGTAAGTCTGCTCAGATTGTTCAGATAATTGTAGGCCGGACTGTTGTTAGATTGTTGTTGGGTTTGGAGAGATTACTGCGTGTGTAGAGTTTGTCCGATAGAGTGCCAGTTAGTAAGTTGGGGCAGCCATAGCTGTAAGGTCAATCCCCTCTTAAAGAATAAGTCGTACTACCGTGTTAGAACGCATACTAACTAACCATTTTGGAATCTGCACATACTGTAGTTTATTTAGGCTTGGTGGTAGTCTGCCAGCATTTGGTTTGTATTTTGTTTGAGTATTCTGTACGGGTAGCGTAATATTTATTATTCAGAGTTTATGCGATTATTCGCAACATTCATGTCCCCAAGTTTATTCCTACAGTAATTGTGCTTGTTACACATACCGTTATAGTTAAATTAACCCCGGTACTACACGGGCTGCTTGGCGTAGGTAAAGACTGGTGATTTTGTGCACCGGTCACTCCAGCAGATGCCGTGGTTCTTTTAACTGTTCAAGTATATTTAACTGCTGGTTATTTGTTGTTAATAAGTACTTGTACCTAATTTAGGGTTTAGTGTACAGTGCTTTCCGAAAGTAATTAGTGTGTAGGCAGTATATTTGTGTTGTAAAGTGGTTAATAGGCACGTTGGATCTGGTAGTCCGCGGTAATTAACTTCCAGGTAGGAACACTCCGTGATACATAACGTAGTACCTATAGCGATACGGCTATAGGTCGTCAGACGGTGGTATTTTTCCTATCTGGACAGTGCAATATATTTACTACTACTTATTATTTTCAAATACCGTAGTACCCTGTCCGTCGTAATAACCAGAAATCTAACCCTTTGTTAGACTGGTTTGTAGACTTCCTGTAAAATTACCCTAAAAATTTCGTACGTAATATTTTGTTGTGTTTAATTAGAGATTTAATCTCACCCGTATCGTAAGTAATTTGTAGTATTAAGTAACTTAGGTAAATTAGAATAATCTGTTTTAGTGTCCAATAAGTAGCACTCCACTGAGAATGCACAGCTTCTGTGTAGTGACTCCCCCCAGAAATAGTAACATCTATTTCAATATTGTAACAAAACCCCTCATAAGGGTACATATAAATCCACTAAATCTATTAATAAAATAGTAGGCCTGTTATACAACACTTAGGTCTTAATATCAGTTGGACTGCTGCTCAAATAACGGTAATAAAGTAAGTAAAGTAACCAAGTAACCCCTAACATTCAGAAATTCAATTATTTTAAAATAATTGACATACCGATATTTACAATAGGCTTATTATATTTATTCTATAAATTTAGGCTGAAATCATACCGGTATTCTGTAATTAATTCTAGTCTGTAATAATTATACTTATATATACTATAAGTGTCAGCTGTATACCGGTATTCACGATAGGCCTATTATATATTTATATATAGTTGTGCTAAAATTATATACCGGTACTCTGTGACAAATCTAGTCTGTAATAATACTTATATATATACTATAAGCATACCGGTATTCTAATATATTATATATATATCACGCTACACTGAGTAGCAGTATCGGTAATTAATTATTAGGCTAACAGTGATACTGAATTACTAGACTTGCTTTAACTGTATTTATAGCAGTAGGCATTCAACTGTACAATCAAACATGGCTGACACAAGGCAAACTCTGTCAGATAGTCTCCTAGAAACAACAGCCCGTTTCTCAGATCAAAATGTAGAGAATCCCAGACCGAGGTCTGAAACCCCTCATACTGTAAGAAGGGCAACCCCTGCAGTGGTTGTGTCAGAACCTAGGTTGGTAGAAAAGATTTCGCAATTTGCGAAGTTAGTGAAGCGCCGTTGGTCTGCCATAGGTACTCGGGCCCAAGTCAAGCGGGATCAAGAAGAAGCTATAAAACAGCAGCAACCTCCTAGCCAAGAACCTAGTTCTCAGCGGCCCGATAGCTCCAGTAGTTCGGATACTGTTGAGCGGACGCCCGAACACGGAGCGAAGATGGCGGATACGGTTTATGATGAGCGGCCAACCTATGAAGAATCAACCGACGCCACTTCTTCTCAAGTGGAAAGCGAGGTGGAAAGCGAAGTGGAAAGCGAGGTGGAAAGCGAAGTGGAAAGCGAATTAACAGCAGCAGAGAAGCCGCGAACTAGAGACGCCATTGACATCTATCTGTCAGACTATCAGCGATTCATAGGAGACGAAGAGTTGAGGAGACGACTGTCTGGACTTCGCCCTAATAGTGAAGGAACCAAGCTTGTGTTGGACGCAATCGATGCGGAAATGTTAGCTGCAAACCAAGCAAAATTTGATGAAAAACTTCGCCTCGCTAGAGTCCAGGAAGAAGAAGTAAAGAAAAAGCGGATAGAGGACCGAAAAGCAGCGGCAATAGCAGAAGCAGAAGCGGAAAGAAAGGAGGCAGCGGCAATGGCAGAAGCAGAAGCAAAAAGAGAGGCAGCGGTGGCAGAAGCAGAACGGAGAGCGTCTGAGGAGATTACCCAACTAGAGTTGGAAAATCTGCAAGAGACGCAAGACAACATAAATAAACAGTTAACTGCTAGTCACATGCAGATGATGAAAAGATCTACTCCAAAACGCCAGGGATACACATCATCGGAGGAAAGCGAAACCACCGATCCTGAAGGCGGCGGAAATAGATCTCGTCTAAGCAGGCGTAGAAAAACATCTCACCACCACAAATTGCCTGATTTGCCCCCGGCGGTTAGAAGACAACTAACTAGCACAGACTTAGGTAGTACAGAACCCATAGAACAAATTATTCAGGTCAAAAGACTCCCTACTATAGTTGATGAGCCTGAAATAATAGGCCTGTCATTCCCAAAGCCACTTCTGTGCTAGAGACCCCTGTACTTCCAGAGCTTAACTCTAAATTCCCTCTACACAGTACTACACTGCCTGTACCCGGTAGAACAGTCCATGAGAATATCCCTGTCCTGGAAGCTGAGAGAGAAATCAAAGATTTGTCTCCCGTCGTCCCACGTCAGCCCGCTACAATGTTGGCGACTCCCGCTTCGGCGGTCGAGTGGGTAGAGGAGGGACGGCGGGGGATGAATCTCCTGCTCGGACAGATGCAGGAGACTGTCTACCAACTTAAGGGAACAGTAAGGGAAGGTAGGGCAGAATTGCAAGAAGTGCAGCAAAGTATCGCGCTGGAACGCGACAAATTAGTCAATATACAAAAGGGTATACCAATACCCCCAGTAACATTGTGTCAACCTGTTAGGTCTGAAGTATTACATGCGCAAGGTGTGGAGCCTACACGCATCTATACTGCTAGTGAAGTAGAAACTCCTATAGCAAACCCTATTAAGGGTGATTATAAACCTGTTGTTAATGATATTCCCTATAGACCCGATAATGATCCGAGAAATTTATATACCGATAATTCGATATTAAATAACACAATGGCCCAAGAAAGCTTTACGCGTCAGATGGCTAGAACAGAAGCCCGCCAAGCGGTCAAAGTGGGAGAGATCGTCAAATTCAATGGAGATGAGATGAAATGGTTACCTTTCAATGAATATTACAAAGATAGCATACATAATTCTGTACTATCTAACGGAGAGAAACTTAGGTTCCTCATCAAGTGTTTGGAAGGACCTCCCAAGTTAATGGCGTTAAAATTTATTGGACATCCAGAAGGATTAAGACAAGTTTGGGATACATTAAACATCAGGTATGGTAACAAGGATAACATAGCTAAGTATTTGTATGCAAAATTAGTAGCCCCCCGAAACTTCCTTAGTAGCGGGATTATAGAGTTTTCCGATGAGATTCAGGAGATCTGTAGACAATTGGACTGGTTAGGTAAGTCTCATGAATATCAGAGTTCCATGGTTATTGGAGCCGTAGTCTCTACTTTACCAAAGGGTGGAGTATGTACACGCTGGGACAAGAAAGTGTTGTATATGAATGAGCAGCAATGACGAAGTCCTACCATGGCTGATCTCATGTCCTTCTTAGATAGCGAAGTAAAATTACAACTCATAAAGCAGTCCAGAGAGAAAACATCGGAAAATAAGGTAAGTGAGAAACCCGTTTCTAGGAGAAGGATAATACCAGTGTGTTATACTGACGACGGCGAAAGCCAAGCTTCTCAAGAAGAGGACAGCGGGAAAGACACAGCAAAATCTTACTATGACAACAAGACCTATAAAGACGTAAGTAAATATAAGTCTCGAACCAGTGACAGGAGAGAACAGGTAACAACAACTCCTCCTACGTCTCCTAAGAGAATTCACGGAAGAAAGCCCGAAGAAAGAACGAGAGTGCATCAAGTTACCCAAGGTAAAGTGAGTAACATCAAACCAAACTGTGCGCTGTGCGACGGGCCCCACCGTTTGAGTGCGTGTGCTGAATTTCTAAAGAAATCCCTTGTAGACAGACGTACAGTCCTGTGGGATAAGCGGTTATGCTATAATTGCCTCAGATCAGGACACCAACGGCGAACCTGTTACTCCGACGTAAAGTGTGCAAAGTGTGGCGCGAAACATCACATCTTGTTACACAGTGAGTTCGAACGAGACAACCCGAGGCAGGTAAGTGAGCCCGAACTACATGTCCAATTCAGTGATGTAAATGACACTGATCAAGAGTCTGAGATGGAAGGATTCTATACGGACGAATTCTCCGACGCCAACGAATCCTGTTACCTAATAAATACCGCAGTGTATCGAGCACTTACGTATGAAAAGGACACCGACAATGAGTTCCCCCCAACTACCTTTGACAGACAACCATCTTGGAAACCTCCAACTTCCAACGTAGGAATCAGAGAATTTCCTGTAGTGCAGGTAAGAGTTCATGGTCCTAACAAAAGTTACATAGTGAACGCCCTCCTTGACTCCGGCAGCACAGGAACATTCATCGATCAAGAACTAGCCGAAGATATCTTTGCTGAACAACCCAAATTCCGGACTAAATTGAATATGTCAGGAATTATGCAGGTTTGGAAATCTACCCTAACGGCAGACTACTATGTAGGTGTGTTGTCCACCCCCCAGGATAAATTAGGAGCACAAGGTATAAGGTCGGTAAAAATGGTGGCTATAAAGAACTTCGCTACTACCCAAGCAGACCTTTATAATTGGGACGAGGATGAGAGCATACAACATCTTAAGATACCTCGATTCCAGACAGATTATCCTGGAGTGCAAATACTCATCGGCCAAAACGCGCATGAGGCGCTTGAGACATTGGAGAAACGGCCTGCTCAACCGCAGCCACTACAAACCTATGCGGTAAGAACTAGAGTAGGTTGGTACTTCACTGGCCCTTCCCTTAGAACTCTCAAAGAGAGATTACCTCAACAACAGGTATACCAAGTAAAGGAATGGGAAGTGGAGAGCAGTGATGTGGACGATCCAACTGAGGGAACACCATACTCCTCAGATAATGACGATATTAACTCCAATGTAGATCAATGGAGACATTGCCTTGGGACGATTAATCCAGCCGACATCGCTTCCAGAGGAGCAACCCCTCAAGAACTGATAGATACTCCAGGCTGGTTAGGTGGATCCGACTTCTTAAGTAAAGAAGAAGAAGAATGGCCTCCTCATCTTACCACGGCGGAGATTAGACAGGCCAAGGGAGCGGAGAAAGTAACACAACAACTCAATCGCCCAGCTAGTCGTTTATGTTTACTGGAAAGAGACCGAAAACTGTCCGGAAACTATGGAAGGCAAGATACTCTTCCTACGACCACTTCCCTAATCCGACAAATATCTAGGGACTCCATAACGTAATAACATATGGAGTGGGCGTGTGACTATATCATTTTATATTTGTTTTTATTTTATATTTATGTATGTATTATTATGTAATTTTATTATAATCGTTTCCTTTAATTTTATTTAGTAGAATGTTATTTTAGTGATTATTTAGTAGATTAGTGCAATATATTAGTGTTTATTACGTACGTAATTACTTATAATATATTTAGTGCGACGGCGAGAAATAATTATTTTTTCTCTTTCCTTACTGTCCGTATCATATTATAAATACGTGACTACAGTAAGATGAAATGTCCGTACTTATTAAAGTACAATAAAGCTCCTACTTGGTAGGCAGAGTATTAGGAATGCAAAGTTCAGATCCTCGTGTCTCGGCTAAACCAAGCTCTGGGTAGACCTTGGAAACGACTTGCCTCTTCACACTGACATTGCTTCGTGCGATATTGCTCTCATACCATATATAATAATACATATAGTAGCGTGATGTCCATATAACAGTAGCGTAAAACGCAAATCAATCTGTTAAACCTTTTGACCATCTGTAATTCTAGTCGATTAAGATATCGCGGCACCCACCGATATACTTGAAAGACCAATTCTAGAATCAGTGGTTAACGTCCCCAGACAAGCTCTGGAATAAATCGGTGCCCATCTTAAATATTATTTTAATATTTATTAAAATCTGTAAAATTCAGATCCGTTAACAATTCTAGTCGATTAAGATATCGTAGCACTTACCGATACTCTTAAAAGATAAATTTCATAGAATTAAGGATCCTATGTCCCCAGACCTGCTCTGGAATCAAATTGTGTCAATTTTAACATCAAATAATAAAATTCACAGGAATAAATTTAAATTCATATTTTAAATGAATTTCATAAATTGTCATTTTGTACAATTTATAACATTCCCAAAATTCCATTAATTAATAGATCATGGGAGCGGAGATTCATCCTATTGAGTGTATTAGAGTGCGAGAATCTCCAACATATAGTCAATAGCCGATAAAATTAATAAAATCATGTATAAAGAGGATATTGACAATTAAAGAATTACTATTAAATAGCATTCCAGATCTGTATGCATGAGAATTACCCTAATTCTACCGCTAGCTTTCCATAATGTCACCATAGCAACACCCACGCTAGAATTAGAAGCAAGTTAAAAGAACAATAGAAAGCTTGTCACATTGCATAGCATAGAGAATACATAGCACACTGTTAGTATCCAAGGATACACAGTAATAACGTGACATTCTGGAAGGCACTGACTAACGGACAAATGGCCTGTATGTGTACAATTGGTGACAGTTGTGTGGAATTTGTGCGTTTGTAGGTGAATGTTACTGCTAAGGTGTGTTTACAGTAGCTAGTCGCAATTGTGAAAGTAGCCCAACTCTCCTATAGAAAGAACCTAAAGTGGATTCAAGCCTTTGGGACGGACAGTGGAGTGACTTGTGCCGGTTATCGTTGTCGTGATGTTGCTACATGTTGGCGTAAACACCGCGACGACGGTACATCGGCGCTGAGAATCCCACTGTCCGGGGCAAAGAGAGGTAGGCAGCGACGTCCGCTCGCCTAAACATAAACTCATTTCGATATTAATAAACTCAGATAGCAGATATGACGGAGTTGATAGAAGATGATCTTGGTATCAGGGAGCGATATACTCTACCTTTACAAGCATTTGTGGATAGCTTGATACGCGGTGAAACCGATCCAACCATTACGGAGGACGATGGTCGTTATATCGAACCGCCGATGTCCCAAGAGCAACTTACGCGTGAATTGGACTATCGAAAATTCACCGCTCGCTATACGCATCGTAATAGTACGTATATGGACTTCCTAACTACCGGCCATCCTATCGATTTACATGATACGGACGATGTAGACACCGAAAGGGAAATGGTTCTATTTAAATATCATACCCAGCGGAGTCGAAACGATAAACCGAGAATAGATCACGAAAATTCTATTCGTAACAGACTGGGAAGACGAACCAATATGCCTAGAATCTGAGGAGATTCAGCCTATTGCGCCCGGAACAGCGACAACGATTACATCCTAGAATGGTATCAAGGTCCACAGTGTCTCACTGCGTACGATTATCGACATGCCAACTATGTTTCTAGACAACGTTGTCGGTTATGCGCATCGAGAGACCATGATACGCCCATGGACACAAACGTCCACTGTTCCTATTTCCAAGAACAACCGACTATGGAAATTTATTGCGCATATTGCAGACTCAATAACTTGCATATTTTTGCGTTTTGCCCTCAATTTATGACTCAATGTCACCATTGTCAACTAAAGGGACACGCCAGTTTCGATTGCCCTTTTAATCACAATTTGGAAAGCGTAGATGAAATGATCACACTACGTTACATCAGAGCTTGGGAAGCGAACGCTGATTTACATTGTGATTCGCGCCATCGCTATTATCCCGGACGCGCTTACGAAGGAGTTTATGCGTTCCATCCTTATCTATTCGCTTCGGTTGAACAGAAATCCCTCATATCGAGTTACGAGCTACTGAAGCGCGTCGGAGAATGTATTTCAACCAAATTCGTACGCAAATTTCTCAGGAGTGTTAATCCTAGCGACCTTCATTCCTATAACTTAATCAATTATATCCGTCAGGATCCGGACTATGGAGACTTGTTTGTTAACTCACACCCCGAGTTACAGGAAGTATATCGACGGCCTTACGAATACCGAGCCCGCGAACGCGAGTTGGAAAGGACCATTAAACCCCGGAGGTTTCTAACTGCCTATGGTCCACCCACGGCCCTCGTTCAGACCACTCGTAAAGGACCCGTAAGAGCGGCTGTCTTGAAACGAGCTCTCAAAGCCGTTAGACCCCTCTCCCCTGACGTTGATGTCAATCAACCCGGTACTTCGACTGGCGGATACACCGACCATAATCCTACACCCTCTGATGCAATCATATTGCACCCTTCACCCAGGAGTTATAGCCCTCCTTGTAAAGTGGCTCGCCCCAAAGAGAAAAGGACTCTGGCTAGCTTTAAAAAACTGTATAAAACTGTAAAACTGTGTAATATATAAGAATACTGTGTAAAATATAAATTTTGGCAGGTTAAACTGCTAAAGGTCTTCAAAAGCGCGTACAATAATAGAGTGCACTATTGATATATTTAATGGAAATTATAGGCTTAACTGTTTGTCTATTAACTATTAAGGTGTCCCTCATTAATGTTTGCGTCCCTCATTAATGTTTGTGTCCCTCATTATTGTTTTTGTCCCTCATTAATGTTTATGTCCCTCATTACCGTAATGTTTGTGTCCCTCAGTAATGTTTGTGTCCCACATTAATGTTTGTGTTCCTCATTAATGTTTGTGTCCCTCATTAATGTTTGTGTCCCTCATTAATGTTTGTGTCCCTCATTAATATTTGTGTCCCTCATTAATATTTGTGTCCCTCATTAATGTTTGTGTCCCTCATTAATGTTTGTGTCCCTCATTAATATTTGTGTCCCTCATTAATATTTATGTCCCTCATTAATGTTTGTGTCCCTCATTAAAGTTTGTGTCCCTCATTAATATTTGTGTCCCTCATTAATATTTGTGTCCCTCATTAATATTTGTGTCCCTCATTAATATTTGTGTCCCTCATTAATGTGTGTCCCCCATTAATGTTTGTGTCCCTCATTAATGTTTGTGTTTCTCATTAATGTTTGTGTCCCTCATTAATGTTGTGTCCCTCATTAATGTTTATGACCCTCATTAATGTTTGTGTCCCTCTTTAATGTTTGTGTCCCCCATTAATGTTTGCGTCCCTCATTAATGTTTGTGTTCCTCATTAATGTTTGTGTTCCTCATTAATGTTTGTGTCCCTCATTAATGTTTGTATCCCTCATTAATGTTTGTGTCCCTCATTAATGTTTGTGTCCCTCTTTAATGTTTATGCCCCCCATTAATGTTTGCGTCCCTCATTAATGTTTGTGTCCCTCATTAATGTTGTGTCCCTCATTAATGTTTGTGACCCTCATTAATGTTTGTGTCCCTCATTAATGTTTGTGTCCCTCATTAATGTTTGTGTCCCTCATTAATGTTTGTGTCCCTCATTAATGTTTGTGTCCCTCATTAATGTTTGTGTCCCCCATTAATGTTTGTGTCCCTCATTAATGTTTGTGTCCCTAATTAAAGTGTGTCCCTCATTAATGTTAGTGTCCCTCATTAATGTTTGTGTCCCTAATTAAAGTGTGTCCCTCATTAATGTTAGTGTCCCTCATTAATGTTTGTGTCCTTCATTAATGTTTGTGACCCTCATTAATGTTTGTGTCCCTCATTAATGTTTGTGTCCCTCATTAACGTTTGTGTCCCTCATTAATGTTTGTGTCCCTCATTAATGTTTGTGTCCCTCATTAATGTTTGTGTCCCTCATAAATGTTTGTGTCCCTCATTAATGTTTGTGTCCCCCATTAATGTTTGTGTCCCTCATTAATGTTAGTGTCCCTCATTAATGTATGTCCCTCATTAATGTTTGTGCCCCTCATTAATGTTCGTGTCCCTCATTAATGTTTGTGTCCCTCATTAATGTTTATGTCCCTCATTAATGTTTGTGTCCCTCATTAATGTTTGTGTCCCTCATTAATGTGCCCTCATTAATGTTTGTGTCCCACATTAATGTTTGTGTCCTGGCCGCTATGGGCTTCCGTAGATATCGGAGTGTCTGGCATCAATTAAAACTTAAGGGCATTCATGTTCCCCGATCAACAGTAGCCCTTATATTACGTACACTTTGTCCTGAGGCAACCGAACTCCGGCGTCGTCACCGACTTCAGCGCCGCCAGTACTTCAATATCAGACCTAATGCAGTTTGGCACGTGGTTGGACATGATAAACTTAAACCTTATGGATTTCCAATCCACGGTGCTATTGCTGGTTGGTCGTGTTATATTTTGTGGTAAAAAGTCGTCATTTCTAACAATAACCCTAACAATATATGTTTTTTCTTTTTGGAAGTTATACAACTATATGGATGTCCCATACAGGTTGAAACTGATCGGGGGACTGAAAATGGTACCATGGCGACGGCGCAAGCAGTCTTAAGTTGCATATCCTCTTGCAGGACATTGCTTTCGCCATGAGGACCAGCCAGTGCATAATCTTGTACTTTGGAAGCCTCATGGAGTGAATAAGCATGGTAGACAGCCCATGACTTTCTTGAGACGCATCTTAAAGGACACTGGCCTTGAAGATGCGGATGATCTAGCAAATGTCATTGGTGATAGAGATAGGGAGTTGTGGCGGCGTAATTTTGTCGACAAGCCGGCACAGCATTCTTAAAGATACAGCTGCAATGCAGCATGCCGATCCTAGTAGTGCATATCCTATCTTTAACAGCGGACCTACCGGCCTCAAGTATACTAGAGTGAAACAGGAGGGAAGTACAAATAAATATACAGCACGAGTATTAATTGCTGCCTGGTGATGGTGATATTAATTTAATAAATGAATGTCGGAGCTCTGAGCACGAACTTTGTTCCTAATATGTGAAAATTCCAATTTTGTTCAAATTCACAGCGAACATTTTTCCTATTAAATAATATAAATATTCCAATTACATAAAATGAAAGTAATTTACAGAATTGGAATAAAGTTCTCAATGACAGGAACAAAGTTCGCACTACTAATTGGAACATAATTAATTATAAAATAAAAGAAATAGTCGAAACTTCCGGATTTTGATACTAGAAAATATAATATATGGTTATTATGCCATGCAATTATAGGCCTAGTAATAATAGTGTAAATCATTCTTAAGGGCAATGAGTTAAGATTGGTATAATAAGGTAAGCCAGGAATGCTTTGCTTTAGTTAGCATGGCGTTAAATTGCAAAGTGAAATATAACTGCAGACAGTGAGTTAATTGGCCTAAGTAAGGTAAGCCAGGCAGGCTATGTGGAGGTAAAATGCAAAGTGAAATATAACAGAAGAAAGCCATGTATACTTCACATGGGCGCGGCCTGGTCTCTCTCTCTCTCCCCCCCTCTTGTGTGTTGTATATTGTGGGGCGAGACACGTAGTCGACGAGCCTTGGCATACGGTTCATATAGGGTAAATGGGGCATGTCCGTCTGTCTGTCCGTCCGTCTGTCTGGTAAATGTTTGAACGCGAATTTCTCGGCATCGCTGGTTCGGAATTGAACCAAACTTAGTAGGCAAGTAGTAGAGAGAAAGTTTAGAAAGTTTGTAAAGTTTGGTGAAAAATCATGCAGTCTGACGTCAGCTACGACAGATTTTGTGGTTTTTAGAAAATGTTAAATTTCTCGGGAAGGCCTCATTTTCCTGAGCTGAAATTTTGGTGGCCTGTAGAGAATCATGAAGTCTATCTTTTACGAAATTGAAAAGTTAAGACATTTAATTGGGGATCCGCTAGAGACTCAGAAGTAATGACATAGGCCTACCGGTACGGTACTGCTGTACAGTGCTGCACTGGTAAGTACAAAATTGCAGAATAACAATTTGACACCACCTAGCGGATTAACATATGATTGTATATCGAATGAATACATTTATAGCATGGGATATGGGGTTCAAACTAGACATGCCCCATTTGCTCTATATGAACCGCATGCCAAGGCTTGCCGACTACGTGCTGCGCGAAGTCCCCACGAACGTGTTATGTATTATTGATGATTAATGGTGTAATGGATAGTATTGAGAAAAATTACCAGAAATAAATCACCATAACAACAATAATTACATTATTTTAGAGGGCCCTCTTCCATACACCGATAAAGAGGCATCTATAAAGAGGCATTTTCGTAATGAACATTATTATAATTAGTGTATTACTGTAATATATTAAAGTGACTCGTCTTTTTTTAGATAACTTTTTTTTATTGCTCAAGTGATTCGGTTGATTTTTTGGGCAAGTGACTGCACTGCACCCCGCCCCGATGAGACTGACATTATTTAAATGACTGCTTACTGGCTTACTGACTTACTTACTGAAATTGTAACTGAAATTTTATCAGAATCAAAACTGTAACTGTAACTGTAACTGAAATGCTTAATTTTTTAATACTGAAACTGTAACTGAAATCTTACACTTTGTAATACTGAAAATGTAACTGTAACTGAAATGCAAAACTTTGAATACTGTAACTGTAACTGAAATGAGTAAAAATTGATTCAGTTCTCAACACTAGCTGACAATAGTATTGAAATAATTAGCAATGGTAAATAACAAAACTTGATGAGAAAATTAATTTTTATGAAGCATCCTCAACAAGTAAAATTAATAACCCTACAGTTTGAATGTCTACATTGTGATGGTACTTAGGGCTACAACTCAAATGAATAATTATTAAGTATTGATAATATATCAATATTCAGTAATGCAATTGAATTTGTTTCAAATTGTTCTTTTTTATTTATTCAACTAAAAATTAGTATGTAATTTACGTACCATTGCATCCAGACACCCCCCCTCCCCTGTATCATAATATTGTGACACAAAGAAATTTTCCTAAGTAAATATTTGACCATTGTTTCGCCTTGCGTACATCATAACATAAACTACAGTATATAGGCCTATGGAATATGCAGTACGGTTTATTTCATAAACTACTGTATATAGGCCTATGGAATATGCAGTACGGTTATATCATAAACTACTGTATATAGGCCTATGGAATATGCAGTACGGTTATTTCATAAACTACTGTATATAGGCCTATGGAATATGCAGTACGGTTATATCATAAACGGTTATTTCATCTATACCTATAAAAGTCAAATTCTCTCTCTCTGTGTTCGAACTCCTCCAAAATGGGGGAAGGGATTTTCGCTGGGACTTGGGATGTGTGTATAACTTTAACCAGTGGTCGTTATAGGCCACTTTTCGAAAATTTTAATTCACGTTCGGTACCTGTACTGGGTACCGGTACGTCAGTAGGCCTATACCGGTACCAGTACGTCAGTAGGCCTATACCGGTACCAGTACGCCAGTAGGCCTATGCCGGTAGCGGGAAATACCGGGTAACATGCCTCGGGTATTGCCTGCTAGTAAACTATATAGGCCTATGGAATATATTATTTGGCAAATATTAACTTTGATATCTACGTATAAACAAAATGTATAAAAGTGGAGGGAGAGTTTGTTTATACAATCTCTAATCAGCATAGGCCTACATACTGACTTCTCAAGGGTAATAATGTTAAAACAACAATAATTCTTTACTTACCACAATGTTGAATTTACAGATTGTCAGAGTAATGGTGTTCTGGGGATGCAGTCACAATGGCAGCAGGACATTTCAGTTCAGTGGTTGGTGGGTTGGGCAATCAACACGCGACCAATGTCCTTTGGCCGCTATGCTGGGTGTGTACATTATACTGTACCATTATTGTACTACGTACATAGTACCTGCCCTTACGGACTCCACCCATAAGTTCATTCTCACCAGGCGCCTCCTGAGGTGAACTGTCCCCACCACCCACCCCCCCCCCCCCGTTAACATAAATATGCGATGCCTCCCAACCCGGCCACTTCCCCCCGTTCACCCCCCCCCCCCCCCCCTCACTCATCACGAAATACAGTGGGATGCAGACACTCTCTGCTCTCTAAACTCTCCCAATAGGTCACTTGCCCATTAAAAAATATTTTAGGTCACTCGCCCAAAATATTTCATTTTTAACTGAAAGTAAGTCACTTTACCAATAGGTCACTTGCCCAATACTCGACTTACAGAATAAGCTCAATAAGTTTTTTTGAGACCGTAATTTCCATTCACTACGTAATCTACCTGTTGCTAGGCCTACCACAATCAGATGGGGAAGTATCCTATTGGGCAAGGTTCTGCATCCCATTACGTCGCAGTTAATTTACAGGTTAACTGTCACTTGCACAATACGTCACTTGCCCCGCCCAATGAGTCGGTTGCCCATGTGAAGAATACCAGGATTTAACTTTTCGGTCGACTTTTTATTGGAATTTTATATATGAAGATTTTTAATTTTTTTTTAATTTATCTTGTGTAAGTGTATTAAAGCGTTTATTTCTGTCTTATAACCTGTACATATACTAATTTGTTTATTGTTTTGGTTAGATTCAGCCCTTCTGTAACCTGTGTTTTTGGTGAAAGCCTGGTATTCTTCACATGGGGGTAACTGCAAAGTGAAATATAACTGCACAAAGTCTGGTATTCTTCACATGGGCCATTAAAAATCAGACGAGTCACTTGCCCAATAGTTTTAAATAGAAAAGTCATTTTCCCAATGGGTCTCTTGCTAATATCCCGTTCAACTTCACATTTAAATGCGTTTAATAATTATCTTGATTAGTAAACTGCAGATTTTGGCAATATGTATTACGTTGAAATTGTTTAAAATGTAATATTGGTGATGCTAATTAATTCATTTAATACTGTATCATATTATCATTATGTATAACTTATAAGGATTAATTTAACACAAAGATTATCCTGAATTTTAATCGCCAATTTTATTTGAGCGCCAAGGGCAGTAGCGGGTATTGTTGGGGCAGCGAGTGCAGCGGGTTTTGTTGGGGCGTTGGGGCGCCCCAACCATTTATTTCGTTGTTGAGAATGTATAACCCCGTGACACCAAGTTGCTGAATTTCGCGATATATAGATTGACAAAAGTGAAAGTAACAAATTTGATGAATAGAATTTGGAAGGAGGTCCTGAACAGCGGGTATTAAGCCCGAAATTATTTGGAATTTTTAGCCATTCTGTCTTCCATTTTTAATTGGTAGTTGATGAGTACCTGTTTCCCCTAGGGAGTAAGGACCTGAGGGGGGGGGGGGGGGGGGGGGGCTCACTGGAAATAAGTCATCAGTTGTCAGCCGTAACTGTTTACTATAGCTAAGAACTTTTATTTTTTATGCAATAATTATTAAATGTAAACTTCAATAATGTTTGATGTTATATTTTTCATGTTGGTTGTTTAGCGTTGGGTGGCAATAGACATTGAGGAGGTATGAATACACAAATTCACTACTAACTATTCTCAAAACTTTACTAGGATTAAAGAAAAGCACGCCCACCGAATTTCCCGATGTTGAACTCAATCGACCTACACTTAAATTAGTTGTAAAATCGAGAACAGCCAAATTCTAATTCTTTAAGGGGTTCTTTGTCTCAGAAGATAATAAAGACAGCCCGCTATATGATGCATTGGTTGTAAACAAAACAAAGGACTCAACACTTTGGAATTACCCCTTGGATTTCTCTAAAATTAAAGACCCTCTGTTATAACCCAGGATAGTTTAGTAACAATGAGAAATGCAGTAAGAAGCAAGCTGATATTCAAGCCTTTTCACGCTTGCGACCGTCTTCTCATACCCTCGCAATCAAACAGGGACGCTACAATAGAACTCCGCGCGAATCACGTCTTTGCGCTTGAGGCAGCATTGAAACAGAGGAGTATCTCCTACTGTACTAGAATGTCATAACTACACGGACAGCAGATACATTGGTTCTTACCCCGGTGGACTCCAGCGTACCCTGCTCCTACTTTAAAGATCAACCTGCTATGGAGATTTATTTTGAGCGTATTGTAGACTTAATAATCTACACATCTTCGCAGTCTGTCCTCAATTTATGACTCAATGCCATCATTGCCAGTTTAAAGGACACGCAAGTTTCGATTGCCCTTTCAACCGAGATCTAGAAAGCATAGACGAAATGGTTGCCCTGCGTTACATCAGAGCTTGGGAAGCGAATGCGGATTTACATTGCGAATCACGTCATCGATACTATCCCAGATGTGCCTATGAAGGAGTCTATGCGTTTCACCCCTATCTCTTTGCTTCCGTTGAGCAAAAATCTCGCACTCCAAGCTACGAGCTAATGAAGCGTGTTGGCGAGAATATTTCAACTATATTTGTTCGCAAGTATCTGAGGAATATTAATCCTAATAACCTGAATTCCTATAACTTGATCAACTTCATCCGTCAAGATCCGGAATACGGTGACTTGTTCATAAACTCGCATCCAGAGCTACAAGAAGTTCATAGACGAACATATGAATATAAAGCCAGAGAACGCGAGTTGGAAAGAACCATCAAACCGAGGAAATTTCCCACTACTCACGGTCAACCTACCGCTGTCGTACAAACGACCCATCAGGGACCAGTAGGAGCTGCTGTCCTAAAACGTGCTCTAAAGGCTGTTAGACCTCGCTCCACTGAGGTTGATATCGATCAACCAGGTACCTCGACCGGCGGATACACCGACCGTAATCCTAAACCTTCCGATGCAATTGTATTGCACCCTTCACCCAGGAGTTATAGCCCTCCTAGTAAAGTGGCTCACCCCAAAGAGAAAAAGACTCTTACTAGCCTCAAAAAACTTCGTAAACGCCGTTCACGAAAGAAGGACTAATAGTTTAGAGTATTTTTGTATTTTAGAAACTGTGATTTTTTATATTTTATAGACTTAAATCCCATTTTCTGGGAGCGGTGTAAAAGCTTTTGCGGACATAACAAGTCATTTTTATGCAATGCGCAGAATACTCCAAAATAGCCCTAAAATTATTCAACTACGCGTCAGAAAGGAATTAGAACCAGGATGACGATATCTGTCAGCTGATTCTCTGTGTACGTGGAGGTTTCTTGGTTCCGGCTTTCAGCCAATCAGGGCGATTTTCACATTACGGCTAATAGAGACCTACCTGAGAAACTCGTGCAATGCATGATGGTTATTATTATTTTTCTGAGAATTAGATTCAGCTCAGAATTCTGTGCTTCTGTATGGAAGTTTCAGACTTTGGCCCGGAAACATCTGATGGCCTTGGTTATAGGAACGTAAATCTATTAACATTGTAACACTACCTTGTCATTGACTTACTTAACTCATTTCATACAACTGAATCACTGAATCACCGCATTATTTTACTTCTGTTTTATATAGTATTAACTATTGTTTATACTAATGGATGTTATATTTGGAGAATACCGATAAATAATCATAAACCCCTCAATCTTATTGATTACTGAGGTAAGAGGAAAAGAGTATACCGGTAGCAACTGCGACTTAAATTATAGTGGTTTTGTGTGAATTAAATGCTATTTCACAATCCCTACGTGTGTCAGTTGCAATCCTCCTTATATATGATCAAATTCAGTGACGGTCGGCAAATTAGTGTGAAGTAGTGTAAAGTAGTGTGAAGTCGTGTGAAGTAGTGTGAAGGTTAATAAAGCATCTCCTAAAGAATGCGCTATTTACGAAACTCTGTGGCCATCTAGTTGTGATTAGTATAAGTCATAACTCTGTTTTTATACTTAAAGCGCCACGTCCTAAAGGAACTGTTAATATTTCCCCGAAAGTAAATCTAGTTGTCAGAGATTATATAGTAGTGATCAATCGAATAATACAGTAGGTCTACACTGCAATACTTCCCAAGGAACCCGAATCCAGTCTCCCACACCGTGGGTCATACGCCGCGCACGGACTGGCTTTGGTGGATGTAACTTCAGTACACCAGGTAATTGGTAAGGGCTAAAGTCGATTTATAAACAAGAGGACAATTAAAATTGGAAAGCAAGAAGAAAGAAAGGAAATTCTGAAAGCGCGAACACATACCGACACAAAGCTATTATATTTGTGTAAAGGCTTTTGCGGATCTAGCTAGTCATTTTCCCCGCAAAGTACTCTTTAGGTGTTTTAACGGACATAAAAAGCCATTTTCTTACTGTGTAGGTGTTTTAGTGGACATAAAAAGCCATTTTTATGTATGTGTACTTTAGCGGACATAACAAGCCATTTTATGCCGCAATGCGACAAAATACTCTTAATACAGTGTAGTTTAGATGACGACATCTATCAGCTGATATGTCGACGTGGAGCTTTTGGCTTTCTTTGTTCAGGCTCACTCACTCGACCAATCAGAGCGATTTTCATTTTATTTGCACAGATAACTCTGTTTACATACTTAGAGCACCACGTCCTAAAGGAACTGTTAATATTTCCCGAAAGTGAATAATATTTGTCAGAGATTATATATTAACGATCAATCGAATAGTACAGTAGGCCTACACCGCAATAAGGTCAGAGCATCCGAATCCAGTCTCCCTTAACCATGGGTGAATGATCGCGCATAGGCTGGCTTCGGCTAATGTAGCTTTATGTGTATCAAATACTTGTTATAGGCTAAAGTCGATTTATAACCTAGAAGACACCTAAATTTGGCAGGTTAAACTGCTAAAGGTCTAAAAGCGCGAACAATAACAGTTATTCTTTCTTTATTGCAACGTAGGCAATAAAGGCAAAAGTACCGGTCGACCGGTAACCAGTAGGCCTAACTACCTAACCACCCGAGCCGGTACTTACAGCAGTACAGGTACTAGTATTATTTCGATTGTGATATATTGTATATTGTAGGCTGTTAGGGGATTAGGGATTGATCACCCCTTATTCCTTTGTATGGTTTACTTATTTCTGTCAGTTTTATTTATTTGTAAGTTAATATTGAGCAGAAGGCGTGTAAGCCTGCTCAGATTGTATAAATAATTTGTAGGCTGGATTGTTGTCTGGCTGTTGTCAGGTCCGAAGAGATTGCAGTGTGTGTAGAGTGTATGTCCGATAAAGTACTAGTTAGGAACGTGGGGGCATCCAGTGCTGTAAGGTAAATCCCCCCCCCCCCCCCCCCCCCCGAAAGAATAAGTCGTACTACTCGGTTAGAACGCATACTAACTAACCATTTCGGAGTCTGCATATACTGTAGTTTATTTAGGCTTGATAGTAGTCTGCCAGCGTTTGGTTTGTATTTTGTTTGTATAGTCTGTACGGGTATGCGAGTATTCGCAACATACATACCCCCAAGTTTATTCCTACAGTAATTGTGCTTGTTATACATACCGTTATAGTTAAATTAACCCCGGTACTACATCAGGGCTGTTCGGCGTAGGTAATGACTGGTGATTTTATGCTCTGGTCACTCCGGCAGATACCGTGGTTCTTTTAGCTGTACAAGTATTTTTAACTGCTGGTTATTTGTTGTATAAGTACTTGTACCTAATTTAGGGTTTAGTGTACAGTGCTTTCCGAAGGTAATTAGTTTGTAGATAGTATATTTGTGTTGTAAAGTGGTTAATAGGCACGTTAGCTATAGTAGGCTGCGGTAATTAACTTCTAGGTAGGAACACTCCGGGTACATAACGTAGTACTTATAGCGCTACGGCTATAAGTCGTCAGATGGTGGTATTTTTCCTATCTAGACAACGCAATATATTTACTACTGCTTTATTATTTTCAAATACCGTAGTACCCTGTCCGTTTGTAATAACCAGAAATTCTAACCCCTTGTTAGGCTGGTTTGTAGACTTCTTGTAAAATTACCCCTAAAATTTGTACGTGTAATTTTTTGTGTTTATTTAGAGATTGTAATCTCACCCCGCAATTGTACATAATTTGTAGTAATAAGTAACTTAGTAAATTAGAATTATTTGTTTTAGTGTCCAATACAATAAGTAGCACTCCACTGAGAGCGTTTAGCTTCTGTGAAGTGACTCCTTACCAGAAATAATAACATTTATTTCAAACATTGACAAAAACCCATTATACGGGTATATATATTATAAATCAACTCAAATAGATTTATAAAATAGTAGGCCTGTTATACATCAATTAGGTCTTAATATCAGCTGGACTACTGCTTAAATAACGGTAATAAAGTAAAGTAAAGTAACCAAGTAACCCCTAAAATTCAGAAATTCAATTATTCTAAAATAATTGACACCAGTATTTACAATAGGCTTATTATATTTATTTCTATAAATTTGAGCTGAAATTATATACCGGTGTTCTGTAATTAATTCTAGTCTATAATTATACTTATATATACTATAAGTGTAAGTTGTATACCGGTATTCACGATAGGCTTATTATATATTTATATATATTTGTGCTGAAATTATATACCGGTATTCTGTGACGAACCTAATCCGTAATAATACTTATATATACTATAAGTGTATACCGGTATTCTAATATATTGTATATATATCACGTTACATAGAGTAACGATATCGGTAATTAATTACTAGGCTAACAGTGATACTGAATTATTAGACTTGCTTTAACTGTAACTATAGCAGTAGGCATTCAACTGTACAAACAAACATGTCTGACACAAAGCAAAACCTTTGTTAGTCAGTATGTCGTTAACATCAATTATCACAAAGCAAAACCTGTCAGACAGTCTCCTAGATACAACCATCTGTGATCCAGATAGGAGTGTGGAACGTTTGAGACCAAAGTTCAACTCACCTCCTACTGTAAGAAAGATCACCCCTCCAGTAGTAGTATCAGACCCTAGGCTAGTCAAACACCGTAGGTCTATCATAGACACTCGGGCTCAAGTCAAGCGGGACCAAGAAGCAGCTGTTAAACAGCAGCAACACTCGAGCCAAGAACTTATTTCTCAGCGGCCCGATAGCTCCAGTAGTTCGGATACTGTAGAGCTGACACCCGAGCGCGGAGCAAAGATGGCAGATGCGGTTTATTCGGATCCCCTTCTCATTCTTCCTGCAGCCATACTCACTAGGGTATTGATTGCGGTGGAGGAACACCAAATTGATTGGGCGAGAAGTAAGCGATCGACCAAGGACAGTTATGCGGGATACACAAGGGAGGAACTGAAGTCTATTGTCGAGTCGCAATGGAACTTCCCAGGACCCGGACTCCCGTTTAACTTATCGGAAGCTGCCTGGGAAGACCTACACAGGATGGGAGTGACAAAAGACACTAGTGATCCAGCTGTGTGGAAGAGGTCGGCAGAAGGATATGTACAGGGATTCTTCAGCTCTTTGGAGCGATTAGAGGAACAACTGTTTCAACAACCCCAAGGACCTCAAGAGCAGGGAGAGCTGCTTTATCAAGTTCGAGAAAGAATTCTAAGAATCAGACTAATCCTATCGGCCTTTGAGGAAAGACAAGACACGTCGTTGCAAGTTGCCGTAAAGACTTGGTTCCAGCGGGTGAGTCTCAAGGTTCAAGGAACGGCCCAGTGGAAATTTCAGCTGGCTGAGCGCTCAACCCACGGAGAATCAACAGACGCTACCTTTTCTCAAGTGGAAAGCGAAGCGACAGCAGAGAAACCGCAAAAGAAGGACGCTATTGACATCTATCTGTCAGACTATCAACGATTTCTAGGTGACGAAGAGTTGAGGAGAAGGCTGGCTGGACTTTGTCCTAATAGTGAAGGAGCCAAGTTTGTGCTGGACGCAATAGATGCGGAAATGTTAGCTGCGAACCAAGCTAAATTTGATGAAAGCAGCCGCATCGCTAGGGTCCAAGAAGAACAAGTAAAGAAAAAACGTATAGAAGACAGAAAGACAGCAGCAGCGGCAGTGGCAACGGCAGAAGCGGAAAGAAAAGCGGCAGAAGTGGAAAGAAAAGCGGCAGAGGCAGCGGCAGAAGCAGAAAGAAAAGCGGCAGAAGTGGAAAGAAAGGCGGCAGAGGCAGCGGCAGAAGCGGAAAGAAAAGCGGCAGAAGTGGTGAGAAAAGTTACATCATCGGATGAAGGCGATACCACCGATCCTGAAGGCGGAGGAAATAGATCTCGTTCCAACAGACGTAGAAGAATGCCTCACCGTCAGAAATTGCCTAATCTGCCCCCAGCTGTGAGAAGGCAACTAGCTAGCACAGACTTAGGTAGTACAGAAACCACAGACCAAATTATTAGAGTAGAAAGACTCCCTACTATAGTAGATGAGCCTGAAATAATTAGGCCTGTTCTCGAAGCCACCCCCTCTGTGATAGAGACCCCTGTACTTCCAGAACCCAACTCTAAATTCCCTTTGCACAGCATTAAACTACCTGTGCCCAGCAGAACAGCCCCTGAGACAGTTCCTGTCCTGGACTCCGAGCGAGATATCAACGATTTGTCGCCCGTTGTCCCTCGTCTACCCGCTACTATGTTGGCGGCTCCCGCTTCGGCGGTCGAGTGGATGGATGAGGGGCGGCGGGGGATGAATCTCCTGCTCGGGCAGATGCAGGAGACTGTTCAACAGTTCAAGGGAACAGTAAGGGAAAGTAGATTAGAGTTGCAAGAAGTGCAGCAGAATATCGCGTTAGAACGCGATAAATTAGTAAATATACAAAAGGGTATACCACCACCACCTGTAACAATGTGTCAACCTGTTAGGTCTGAAGTATTTCATGCGCAAGGTGTGGAGCCTACACGCATCTATACTGCTAGTGAAGTAGAAACTCCTATAGTAAACCCTATTAAGGGTAATTATAAACCTGTTGACAATGATATTCCATATAGACCTGATCATAATCCGAGAAATTTATATACCGATAACTCGATATTAAATAACACGATGGCCCAAGAAAGTTTTATGCGTCAAATGGCTAGAACCGAAGCCCGTCAAGCGGTAAAGGTGGGAGAGATCGTCAAGTTCAATGGAGATGAGATGAAATGGTTACCTTTTAATGAATATTATAAAGATAACATACAGAACTCTGTGCTATCTAACGGAGAGAAACTTAGATTCCTCATTGAGTGCTTGGAAGGATCTCCCAAGTTAATGGCGTTAAAGTTTATTGGACATCCAGATGGATTAAGACAAGTTTGGAATACACTAAACATCAGGTATGGTAATAGGAATAACATAGCTAGGTATTTGTATGCGAAATTGGTAGCGCCCCGAAAGTTCATTAGCAGCGGGATTATAGAGTTTTCCGATGAGATTCAGGAGATCTGTAGACAATTAGATTGGCTAGGTAAGTCTCATGAATATCAGAGTTCTATGGTTATTGGAGCCGTAGCATCTACTTTACCAAAGGGTGGAGTAGGTACACGCTGGGACAAGAAAGTGTTATATATGATGGAACAACAACGAAGAGACCCTACCATGGCTGAATTCTCATGTCATTCCTAGATGGAGAGGTAAAATTACAGCTCCTAAAGCAGTCCAGAGAGAAGACACCAGAAAATAAGGTAAGTGAGAAACCCGTTTCTAGGAGAAAGGTAACACCACTGTGTTATACAGGCGACGGCGAAAGCCAGGCTTCTCAAGAGGAGGACAGCGGGAAAGACACTGAAAGATCTTACTATGTCAACAAAGCGCCTAAAGACGTAAGTAAATTTAAGTCTCGAACCAATGACAGGAGAGAACAGGTAACAAAAACTCCTCCTACGTCTCCTAAGAGAGTTCACGGAAGAAAGCCCGAGGAAAGAACGAGAGTGCACAACGTTGCCCCAGGTAAAGTAAGTAACATCAAACCAAAATGTGCGCTGTGCGACGGGCCCCACCGTTTAAGTGTGTGTGATGAATTTTTAAAGAAATCTCTAAAAGATAGACGTGAAGTCATGTGGGATAAGCGGTTGTGTTATAATTGCCTCAGACAGGGACACCAACGGCGAACCTGTTACTCCGACGCAAGGTGTGCTAAGTGCGGCGCGAAACATCATATCTTGTTGCACACTGAATTCGAAAGAAACAGCCCGAGTCAGGTAAGTGAGTCCGAACTACATGTCCAATTCAGTGATGTGAACGACACTGACCAAAGTTCTGAGATGGAAGGATTCTATACGGATGAATTCTCCGACGAAAACGAATCCTGTTACCTAATAAATACCGCAGTGTATCGAGCACTTACGTATGAGAAGGAAACAGATAGTGAGCTCCCCCTAACTACTCCTGACCGACAACCATCTTGGAAAGCACCAACTTCCAACGTAGGAATCCGAGAATTTCCCGTAGTGCAGTTGAGAGTCCACGGGTCAGAAAAGAGTTATATAGTGAACACCCTCCTTGACTCCAGCAGCACAGGAACATTCATCGACAAAGAACTAGCCGAAGATATCTTGTAATTTGTAATAACCAGTTTCCTAACCCTTTGTTAGGCTGGTTTGTAGACTTCTTGTAAAATTACCCTGAAAATTCGTATTTTGTGTTTTTGTAAAATTTTGTGTTTATTTAGAGACTGTAATCTCACCCGAATTGTACGTAATTTGTAGTATTAAGTAACTTAGGTAAATTAGTATTATTTGTTTTAGTGTCCTATGAGTAACACTTCACTGAAAGCGCACCGCTTTGTGTAGTGATTACTCCCCAGAAATAATAACATTTATTTCAACATTGACAAAACCCATTAAACGGGTATATATATATTATAAATCAACTCAAACGATTTATAAATAGTAGGCCTGCCATACAACAATTAGGTCTCAATATCAGTTGGACTACTGCTTAAAAAACGGTAATAAAGTAAGTAAAGTAACCAAGTAACCCTAAAATTCAGAAATTCAATTATTTAAAATAATTGATATACCGGTATTTACGATAGGCCTATTATCTCTATTTCTATAAATTTAGGCTGAAATTATACCGGTACCTTATAATTAATTCTAGTCCAGAATTATAATTATATATACTACAAAACTGTAAGCTGTATACCGGTATTCCGATAGGCCTATTATATATTTATATATATTTGTGCTAAAATTATACCGGTATTCTGGGATAAACCTAGTCTGTAATAATAGTTATATATACTATAAGCATACCGGTATTCTAATATATTACATATCACGCTACACTGAGTAGCAGTACCGGTAATTAATTACTAGGCTAGCAGTTAATACTGAGTTACTAGACTTGCTCAGACTGTAATACAGCAGTAGACATTCAACTGTAAACATAAACATGTCTGATACTAAGCAGAACCTGTCAGACAGTTTATTAGATGTAACTATCTGCGACTCAGATAGAGGCGTAGAACCGTCTAGTCGTAAGTTCAGTTCACCTCCCACTGTGAGGAAAGTCATCCCTCCAGTAGTAATAAAAGAACCTAGGCTGGTTCAACATCGTAGGTCTATCATAGGCACTCGAGCTCAGGTCAAACGGGACCAAGAAGCAGCGGAACAGCAACAACCCGCGAGCCAAGAACTTACTCCTCAACGGCCCGATAGCTCCAGTAGTGAAGATACGGTAGAACTGACACCCGAACGCGGAGCAAGGATGACGGATGAGGTTTATTCGGATCCCCTTCTCATCCTTCCTGCAGCCGTACTCACTAGGTTATTGATCGCTGTGGAAGAACACCAGATCGATTGGGCGAGAAGTCAGCGTTCAACTAGAGATAGTTATGCGGGATACACGAGTGAAGAACTGAAGTCTATTGTCGAGTCGCAATGGAACTTCCCCGGACCCGGACTCCCGTTTGATTTATCAGAAGCTGCCTTGGAAGACATACACCGGATGGGAGTAGCCAAGGAAACCATCGATCCAGCTGTGTGGAAGAGGTCCGCAGCCGGATACGCACAGGGATTCTTCAGCTCTATAGAGAGATTAAAAGAACAACTGTTTCATCAACCTCAAGGACCTCAAGAGCAGGGATTGCTGCTTTATCAAGTTAGAGAAAGAATTCTACGAATCAGGCTAATCTTATCGGCCTTTGAGGAGGCTTCTAAACGAAGACAAGACACGTCGTTGCGAGTCGCCGTAAAGACTTGGTTTCAAAGGGTGAATCTCCAGGTTCAAGGAACAGCTCAGTGGAAAGCTCAGCTGGAGGAGCGATCAACCCATGGAGAATCAACAGACGCTACTTATTCCCAAGTGGAAAGTGAAGCGATGGCAGAGAAGCCGCATAAGAGGGATGCCATTGACATCTATCTGTCGGACTATCAACGTTTTTTAGGTGATGACGAATTGAGGAGAAGGTTAGATGGACTTAGCCCTAATAGCGAAGGAACCAAGCTTGTGTTGGATGCCATCGATGTGGAAATGAGGGCTGCGAACCAGGCTAAATTCGATGAACAACTCCGCATCGTTAGAGAACAAGAAGAACAAGTAAGGAAAAAACGTATAGAAGACAGAAAGGCAGCAGCAAAAGCAGAGGCAGAGGCAAAAGCGGCAGCGGCAGAGGCAAAAGCGGCAGCGGTGGCGGAAGCAGAACGGAGAGCGGCTGAAGAGATCGCCCAACTGGAGTTGGAAAATCTTCAAGAGAAGCAAGACGACTTCAGTAAACAGTTAACAGCTAGTAATATGCAGATGATGAATCGATCTACTCCCAAAAGACAGGGATATACATCATCTGAAGAAGGCGATACCACCGATACTGAAGGCAAAGGAAATAGATCTCGTCTAAGCAGACGTAAAAGAACATTCCACCATCAGAAATTGCCTGATTTGCCTCCAGCTGTTAGAAGGCAACTAAATAACACCAACTTAGGTAGTACAGAGCCCACAGACCAAATAATTAAAATAGAAAGACTCCCTACTATAGTAGATGAGCCTGAAATAATTAGGCCTGTTCTTGAAATCACCCCTTCGGTGATAGACACACCTGTACTCCCTGAAGCCACCTCTAAATTCCCTCTACATAGCACTAAGCTACCTGTGCCCAGTAGAACTGCCCAGGAGACAGTTCAGGTCCTGGACCCCGAGCGAAATATTCATAATTTGTCGCCCGTTGTCCCTCGTCCGCCCGCTACAACGTTGGCGACTCCCGCTTCGGCGGTCGAATGGGTGGACGAGAAACGGCGGGGGATGGATATCCTGCTCGGGCAGATGCAGGAGACTGTCCAGCAATTCAAGGGCACAGTAAGGGAAAGTAGGCTAGAGTTGCAAGAAGTGCAGCAAAGTATCGCGCTAGAACGAGATAAATTAGTAAATACGCAAAAGGGTATACCACCACCCTCTGTAACAATGTGTCAACCTGTTAGGTCTGAAGTATCTCATGTGCAAGGTGTGGAGCCTACACGCATATATACTGCTAGCGAAGTAGAAACTCCTATAGTAAACCCTATTAAGGGTAATTATAGACCTGTTGATAATGACATTCCCTATAGACCTGATCATAATCCGCGAAATTTATATACCGATAGCTCGATATTAAATAACACGATGGCCCAAGAAAGTTTTACGCGTCAAATGGCTAGAACCGAAGCCCGGCAAGCGGTAAAGGTGGGAGAGATCGTCAAATTCAATGGAGATGAGATGAAATGGTTACCTTTTAATGAATATTACAAAGATAACATACAGAATTCTGTACTATCTAATGGAGAAAAACTTAGATACCTCATCGAGTGCTTGGAAGGATCTCCCAAGTTAATGGCGTTAAAGTTTATTGGACATCCAGACGGATTAAGACAAGTTTGGGATACACTAAACATCAGGTATGGTAATAGGAATAATATCGCTGGGTACTTGTATGCAAAATTAGTAGCGCCCCGAAAGTTTATTAGTAGCGGGATTATCGAGTTTTCCGATGAGATCCAGGAGATCTGCAGACAATTAGATTGGCTAGGTAAGTCTCATGAGTATCAGAACACTATGGTTATTAGAGCAGTGGCTTCTACTTTACCGAAAGGTGGAGTAGGTACACGCTGGGATAAGAAAGTGTTATATATGATGGAACAACAACGACGAGACCCTACCATGGCTGATCTCATGTCATTCCTAGATGGAGAAGTGAAATTACAGCTCCTGAAACTGTCTAGGGAGAAGACACCGGAAAACAAGGTAAGTGAAAAACCCGTCTCTAGGAGAAAGGTAACACCAGTGTGTTATACAGACGACGGCGAAAGCCAGACTTCTCAAGGAGAAGATAGCGGGAAAGACACTGATAGATCTTATTACGTAAATAAAATTCCTAAAGATCAGGTGAGTAAATTCAAGTCTCGATCAAATGACAGGAGAGAACAGGTAAGAAAAACTCCTCCCACGTCTCCCAAGAGAATTCCGGTGAGAAAGCCCGAAGAAAGGGCAAGTGTACACAATGTGACTCAAAATAAGGTAAGTAACATCAAACCGAAATGTGCGCTGTGTGACGGGACCCACCGTTTGAATATGTGTGATGAATTCCTGAAGAAGTCATTAACGGAGAGACGCGAAGTCATGTGGGATAAGCGGTTATGTTATAATTGCCTCAGACAAGGACACCAACGGCGTACCTGTTTCTCTGACATAAGGTGTGCAAAGTGTGGTGCGAAACATCATATCTTGTTGCACGCTGAATTCGATCGAAATAGTCCGAATCAGGTAAGTGATTCCGAGCTACATGTCCAATTCAGTGATGTGAACGACACTGATCAATCTGAGATGGAAGGATTCTATACAGACGAGTTCTCCGACGAAAACGAATCCTGTTACATGATAAATACCGCAGTGTATCGAGCACTCACCTATGAAAAGGATACAGACAACGACTTCACTCTAACTACTTCTGAACGACAACCATCTTGGAAAGAGCCATCTTCCAATGTAGGGATCCGAGAGTTTCCTGTGGTGCAGGTAAGGGTTCACGGACCTAAACGGAGTTATGTATTGAACGCCCTCCTGGACTCCGGCAGCACAGGAACATTCATCGATAAAGAGCTAGCCGAAGATATATTTGCTGGACAACCCAAGTTCCGAACCAAGCTAAATATGTCAGGCATTATGCAAGTTTGGAAATCTACAATCACAGCAGATTATTATGTAGGAGCGTTGTCCACCCCCCAGGACGAACTAGGAGAACATAGCATAAGGTCAGTGAAAATGGTGGCTATAAGGAACTTCGCTACTACTCAAGCAGACCTTTATAATTGGGACGAGGATGAGAGCATCCAACATCTTAACATACCTCGATTCCAGACTGATTATCCTGGAGTGCAAATACTCATCGGTCAAAACGCGCATGAGGCGCTGGAGACATTAGAGAAACGGCCTGCTCAACCGCAGCCCCTACAGACCTATGCGGTAAGAACTAGAGTTGGTTGGTACTTTACTGGCCCTTCCCGTAGAACACTCAGAGAAAGACTACCGCAAGAGAGAGTCTGCCAGGTGAGTGAATGGGAAGATGATGCTAGTGAGGGAGACGATTCAACTGAGGGAATTCCATACTCCTCAGATAACGACGACGTTCACCAGCTTTTTGATGAGGAGAATACCATCGATCTCCTTAAGGAAAACGAGGCTTGGCAAAACCAAGTGAACTTATGTCAACTTCTCTATCCATCTGAACGAGAAGCTTACAACGACGAGTTAAATGACGTCATTGAGCGTTGCAATGCCAAGACTCGAGATGAACATGCAGTACGATTCTTTACGCAAGAGGCGGTAGAGCCCAATTCCTACGATAAAGCCTTGTCGGTGGAAGAGGAAAGGGCCAAGCAGATCCAAGAGACAACTACACGTTTCCTCAAAGATCAAGGAAGGTACGAAGTCGGTTTACCTTTTCGCAAGAGAGAACCGAAGTTCATCAATAACAGACCTTTGGCGGAAAAAAGAATCGCGCAACTCCATCGACGCCTTACGGCTAATTCTTCAGCTAAAGCAATGTATCAAACACAGCTGGAGAAATTTATTAGTAAGGGATACGCGGAGAGAGTACCGGAAGAAACACCTGTGACTGAAAGAACGTATTACTTAACTCACCATTACGTTCCTAAACCCGGTAAGCCACATGAAGTGAGAGTAGTGTTTGATGGCTCCGCTCTTTACATGGGTCAATCCCTTAACTCTGAATTGTTACCCGGACCCAACTTGCTTCAATCTTTGTTGGGAATTCTTTTAAGATTGAGACAATATTCGATTGCTTTCGCCTCCGATATAGAAGGCATGTTCTTACAAGTCAAGGTGCTAGATAGGGATCGAGATAGTCTACGATTTCTGTGGTGGCCCGAAGGAGATCTCAACCAGAAACCGGTGGAGTACTGGATGACCATCCAGGCCTTCGGGATAATCTCAAGCCCTTCCAACGCCTGTTCGGTAGTGCGTACCACTGCAGAGGACAACAGAGAGGCCTTCTCTAAGGAAGTGATCGACAACATCAAGAGAGACATATATATGGACGACAATCTGAAGTCCCTTCCATCAGTTGAGGAAGCCATTGAGGTCGCTAAAGGAACGGTAGAGTGCTTAAAAAGAGGTGGGTTTCGATTAACGAAATTCACCAGCAACTCCCGTGAGTTTCTGGAGTCGATCCCTGCGGAGGATCAAGGAGAGAAAGATCTCGATTTGATCAAGGATGATCTGCCAGAAACCAAGACACTCGGCTTGAAATGGGACACAGAGCGAGATATCCTGTTTTTTCAGCTAAAACAGAGAGATAATGCAGTTCGAACCAAACGGATTTGCTTAAGTATATTGAGCACTTATTTCGATCCATTGGGATTTATTAGCCCAGTTATATTGATTGCTCGTAGTTTGGTACAACAAATGTGGCTTGAAAACCACTCATGGGACGATCCACTTAAGGGAGAATTATTGAAGAAGTGGATGAAATGGGAAGATTCTCTGCCAGCTATCGAGGATTTTATAATTTCCCGTTCATATTTTGGTCATGTTCTCCCTACGTATTCCTATCAACTCCATGTGTTTGGAGACGCCAGCGATATGGGAATAGGTATAGTAGCCTATCTAAGGGTGGAAACTCCGGATGGAATCAAAGTCGCCTTGGTTACTTCTAAGGCATTAATCAACAACAAGTTGAAAGTTCCTCGAGCGGAGTTAAAAGCGGCTCTATACGCTACAGCCATCGGCCGGAATGTAACCGAACAGATTGACTATCCATTAGAGAAAACTGTCTATTGGACCGACGCTTTACTCGTGTTAGAGTATATAACCAATGAAGTCTGTCAGTTCAGCGTCTTCGTTACCAACAGAGTAGCCATCATACTTAGTCGCACGACGATGGACCAATGGAGACATTGCCCCGGAACAATTAATCCAGCAGACATCGCGTCCCGAGGAGCGACTCCAAAGGAATTGGTAAATACTCCCGAATGGTTAGGAGGACCCGACTTTCTCTACAGGGAAGAAGAAGAATGGCCTCCTCATCTCACAACAGCAGAGATCAGACAGGCCAAGGGAGCGGAGAAAGTTAAACCCAAAACTCGAGCGAGTAAATCGAAGTTGTTTAAACCTGCGGTTGATCTATCTGTATTATTTACTTCCGGAGAGGATGCTTTGGATCAGAAACCCACCGCCACGACTAAAGAAGTCTTGGAAATCCGTGACAAGGATTGGAAATCTGGAATACCAGATATTTCGCAAGGACTCTCACCTCTCTTGCAGAGAGCGATACGTCACTACAGTTCCTGGAATCGGCTCTGTAAAGCTGTCACCTATCTGAAACGATGTTTTCATCATCGTTACTCCGGGACAAAGACCCATAGTGATGATGCTCCATCAACATCTGCACGAGTCCATGTTGTTAAAGATCTTCCACAATACAAGGTATCCGACAGGTTTCTAAAGGAGAAGATCAGCTACCAGGAGCATGATGAAACCAACAAACAGATGCTGAGACTCCTACAATGCTATGAGGATTCCGATAAGTATTTCCTGTTATTAAGAAATCCACAGATGCGCTTAAGGGATCGCTTCTCTAGTACCATGATAGATGGGTTAATAGGTGTTGGAGGTAGACTGACCAACGCCCCATTATCCTTTGACACTAAGTTTCCCATCCTCATTAGAAATCTTGACATACAAATCAAGATAATTGTAGATGTTCATAGCAAACTGTACCATGCTGGTAGAGAACGAGTTCTGAGCGAAATTCGAACTCGCTACTATTTTTATAAACCCCGTAGGGCTCTGAACCAAGTTCTTAGGAACTGCATACCCTGTAGGAAAGCATTCAGTAGGCCTTTGACACAGCGAGAGGCAGAATTACCTAGGGAAAGAGTAAGCTTCTACGAACCACCCTTTACTAATACCGGTGTGGATTTTTTTTGGCCCTATTGAAGTATATCGTGCCCGGACTATAGTCAAGAGATGGTGTGTCATCTTCGTTTGTATGACTTGTAGAGCTATCCATCTCGATATGGTAAACGATCTATCCACCAACAGCTTCGTGTTGAGTTTACGACGACAGATCGCTCGCTTCGGAACCAGTAACACGATGAGATCGGATAAGGGAACGAACTTCATTGGCGCCAACAACGAAATTCAAGCTTACGTAAAGGACTGGAACAAAAGACAGGTGGACGATCAGCTAAGGATAACAGCGTCTAGCTGGACCTTCAACGCCGCCGACGCCCCTTGGTGGGGAGGAAGTTGGGAGAGATTGATTAGGAGCGTGAAGACTGCGTTCCACTTTATTGTGCCTTGTCGCGCTTATCTCACCGACGAACTATTGCGGACGTTAATGGAGGAAATCGCCGCCTATCTCAACGAATGACCGCTTATGCCAGTCTCTTCAAATCCTGATTCCCTGGAAGCGCTAACACCCGCGCACTTTCTACTGAAGAAACCCGTAGCCATGCTCCCACGATCGGAGATCACAGACGGAGACGAGTACTGCCGTCGAACCTGGCAACTTATGCAGTTGCTATCCCGTCGTTTCGCTGACCATTTCGAGAAACATTACCTGCCCACTCTACAACTTCGAACTAAGTGGTTTGCGCAGCAAGAAAACGTCAGCGCTGGAGACATGGTGCTTATTGTGGACCCCGATCTCCCACGTAAGCGATGGCAAACAGGACGTATCATCGAGACGCATATCTCGAGCGATGGTTTGGTGCGATCAGTAGAGCTCGTCGTCATGCGGCGGAACTTTAAGAAACCAGGGATAGTCTTTGAGACTCAACAGCTCAATCGCCCAGTGGGACGTTTATGTTTACTGGAAAGAGACAGAGAGCTCTCCGGAAACTATGGAAGGCAAGAAACTCTTCCCACGACCACTTCCCTAATCCAACCGACATCTAGGGACTCCCCAACTTGATATCGTTCGTAGTGGGCGTGTGACTCTATTATTTTATATTATTTTATATTTATGTATGTATTACTATGTAATTTTATTATAATCGTTTTATTTAATTTAGTAGAATATTATTTAGCGATTATTTTGTAGAATAGTGCAATATATTCGTGTTTATTACATACGTAATTACTTATATTATATTTAGTGAGACGGCGAAGAAATAATTATTTTTCTCTTTCCTTACTGTCCGTATTATATTATAAATACGTAACTACAGTAAGATGAAATGTCCGTACTTATTAAAGTACAATAAAGCCACTACTATATTTAAGTATTATTGGTAGGCAGAGTATTAGGAATGCAAAGTTCAGATCCTCGTGTCTCGGCTAAACCAAGCTCTGGGTAGACCTTGGAAACGACTTGCCTCTTCACACTGACATTGCTTCGTGCGATATTGCTCTCATACCGTATATTAAATAATACATATAGTAGCGTGATGTCCCTTTAACAGTAGCGTATAACGCAAAATAAATCTGTTAAACCCTTTGACCATCTGTAATTCTAGTCGATTAAGATATCGCGGCACCCACCGATATACTTGAAAGACAAATTCTAGAATCAGTGGTTAACGTCCCCAGACAAGTTCTGGAATAAATCGGTGCCCATCTCAAATATTAATTATTTAATATTTGCAAATCTAATAAATCAAAATCTGTAAAATTCAGATCCTTCAACAATTCTAGTCAATTAAGATATCGTAGCATTTACCGATATTCTTAAAAAAGACAATTGTCATAGAATTAAGGATCTTGTGTCCCTAGACATGTTCTAGAATCAAAATATGTCCATTTAATTATCAAATAATAAAATTTCAGGGAATAAATTTAAATTCATGCCTTTTAATGAATTTAATAAATTGCCATTTTTACGCAATTTATAACATTCCCAAAATTCCATTAATTAATAGATCAAGGGAGCGGAGATTTATCTTATTATGCATATGAGTGTGCGAAAGTCTCCCAAACATAGTCAATAGCCGATAAAATTCATAAAGTCATGTATAGAACAGAACATTGACTATTAAAGAATTACTATTAAATAACATCCCAGATCTGTATGCATTGGAATTACCCTAATTCTACCGCTAGCTTTGCATAATGTCACCATAGCAACAACCACGCTAGAATTAGAATGGAGTTCAAAGAACAATAGAAAGCTTGTCCCATTGAATAGCATAGGGAATAAATAGCGCACTACTAGTATCCAAGGATACATAATAATACAGTGACATTCTGGAAGGCATTGACTAACGGACAAATGGCCCGAATGTGCTTAGTTGTGACCAGTTGTGTGGTATTTGTGAGTTTATAGGTGAATGTTACTGCTAAAGTGTGTTTACCGTAGCTAGTCGCAATCGTAAAAGTAACCTAACTCTCCAAGGAATACCTGAAGTACATCTAAGCCTTTGGGACGGACAGTTGAGTGACTTGTGCTGGTTATCGTTGTCGTTGTACGGCTACGTCGTTGGCGAAAGTATAGCGACAGCGGTACATCGGCGCTGAGAATCTCATACTGTCCGGGGGCAAGGGAGAAATAGGCAGCGACGCCCGCTCGCCTAACAATATATAAACTCATTATAATATTGGTGAACTCGTATAGCAGATATGACTGAATTAATAGAAGATGATCTTGGTATCAGGGAGAGATATACTCTACCTTTACAAGCGTTTGTCGATAACTTGATACGCGGCGACGCTGATCCAACTACTACGGAGGACGATGGTCGTTATATCGAACCGCCAATGTCCCAGGAGCAACTTACGCGTGAATTGGACTATAGAAAATTCACTGCTCGCTATACACATCGTAATGGTACGTATATGGACTTCTTGACCACTGGTCATCCTATTGATTTACACGACACCGACGATGTCGATACCGAAAGGGAAATGGTTTTATTTAAATATCATACCCAGCGGAGTCGAAACGATAAATCGAGAATAGAACACGAGAACTCTATTCGAAATCAACTCGAAGGATAGAACGTGGAAGAAAGTTGATGCGAACAAATAAAGGAGAACCACTGGAGAAAAGACATGGGTTAATGTCCAGGGTCCATAATGTAAATAGTTTTCCCCGGGGCACGGGTGCTCGCGGGCGGTCTCCTTCGGGAGGCTGTAACTTTCCCTTCCTTCATCGTTTTCCTGTAATTATTGTGATCAGTGTCACAATTAAAAGGCAGGAATGAATGATGATGTGACGGAAAACACATCCATTGTGGTATCTTATGGATACTATCGTATATCCTCCCTCCTCACTACTCCTCTTACCCTCTTATATGTTGTTACTAAAGATACGACATATTTCATCCCACCTTCTCTTCCAACGTGCTCGGAGCTTCGGGAAACGAGCACTAAACCTCCCATCCTTTACTGTTCATCTGGATGCTAATATTGGTGTCCGCACCTCCTGTCCATGTCATATTCTGTTGATATTTATGATATCAACCTCCACCCCCTTACCGTTTATTTGTATGCTAATATTGGTGTCCGCACCTCCTGTCCATGTCATATTCTGTTGATATTTATGATATCAACTTCCACCCTCTCGTTCTTGATTTGATAATCAACCACTTCCTAATTTCCTCAAGTCCACAACCGTGAAACAAGGACTGAAAGGACACGAGGATAGTTTGTGAACAACTTGTACCATTATGTGTCATAAATCTGGTTGTTCACCTCCCTTAATGATTGGGGATATAAATCTTATGTAGAGCAACTGAGGCAAACATATCCTTGAACTGGTTGTTCCCTCATCACACTGGGGATAAATTCAGTTGGAGATAGTCCTCGAATGTAACAATCCTCCTACTGAGATCGTATTTCGGAATATTTCTGAATACGACATAGGTCTTCCCCTGCTCTTTACCACTACCATCACTGTCACTGTCGGAAAACATATTGGGCATACAACAGGAATATGGAGAACATTCCATACCCTTTCGTTGATACTCAGCTGATTGCTCCTTGGGCCGAAGGCCGAGGTTTCTTTCGCACTATGTATGCCAATACACCCAGCGACATTACTAAAGTACAACGGACGTCCATCGGACATCTTGCCTTTCAAGAATATGGATGGAATTTCAAAGTTGGAAATCCTACCAATTACCAGCAGGTATATGGAGATCATTACTCCCGTTTATATTTTGACGGACCATTAACTGCGCCTGGTGCAGTATATAGCTTTATGAGTGTTCCACTTCGCCCTTCCTTAGCTATATACACGATCTTTGAAAACGCAGCACTTGCCGGTTGGCTAGCCGATGTGTGCAGTCGTACCATACGCGCTCACCCGTTAATACTTGGAACTAAACTCGCCAAGTTGGACGAACACAATAAGTTCATACGTTTCGAATGTTTCCGGCGCTTTCTGACTCCGTTCCGTAACGTCGATAGTCAGTTCAAGGACCGCGCGCTGACCAAGCTCAGTCTTAGAGACTCAGCTGCGGAGAAACTGAGTAGCGCTGGATTTGCCGTCTTTCAAGACGTTTGTATACAGAACCTACATTCATCCGTTATACAAAGACCCCGAATATCTACAGGTTATTCTGTCGTGGAAATACAGACAGTGGGTCCACTTACGGAAACCGACGCACCCACTTCGTCTATACAACTGGAGGATGAACCAGTGTGCTTGGAATCAGAAGCGATTCAGCCTACAACTTCCCGGAGCAGTGACAATGATTATGTCATAGAGTGGTATCAAGGTCCACAGCGTCTCACAGCGTACGATTATCGACACGCCAACTACGTTTCTCGAAAACGTTGTCGATTATGCGCATCGAGAGACCACTTCACTCCTCTAGACTCGAGCGTACCTTGTTCCTATTTCCTCGAACAACCGATGATGGAAATATATTGTGCTTATTGCCGGCTTAATAACTCTCATATATTTGCCGTCTGCCCACAAATTATGACTCAATGTCACTACTGTCAATTTAAAGGACATGAAAGTTACAATTGTCCCTTTAATCGCGATTTAGAGAGCGTAGACGAGATGATCACCCTGCGATACATCCGAGCTTGGGAAGCGAACGCCGATTTACATTGCGAATCCCGACATCGCTATTACCCTGGACGAGCTTACGAGGGAGTTTACGCGTTCCATCCTTTTCTATTCGCGTCGATTGAACAGAAAACACGCGTACCAAGTTACGAGTTAATGAAGCGTGTTGGTGAGTGTATTTCCACCAAGTTTGTCAGGAAATACCTTAGAAACGTTAACCCTAATGATATAACCACATATCACCTGATCAATTTTATCCGTCAGGACCCTGAGTATGGCGACATCTTTGTGAACTCGCATCCTGAACTACAGGAAATATCTCGGCGACCATATGAATATCGAACCCGAGAACGCGAGCTGGAGAGAACCATTAAACCGAGAAAGTTCCTCACCACTCACGGCCCACCCACCGCTAGTGTCCAGACGACCCGACCCGTCAAGGACCCGTAGGAGCTGCTGTCTTGAGACGCGCTCTAAAGGCCGTTAGACCTCACTCCACTGAGGTTGATATTAATCAACCAGGTACTTCGACCGGCGGGTATACCGATCGTAACCCTGCACCTTCTGATGCAATTATATTGCACCCTTCGCCTAGGAGCTACAGCCCTCCTCGTAAAGTGGCTCGCCCCAAAGAGAAAATGACTCTTGCTAGCTTTAAAAAACTGCGTAAACGCCGTCCGCGCAAGAAAGACTAACTGTTTAGAATATTTATGTATATTAGAAATTGTGATTTTGTATATTTTATAGACTTAAATCCCATTTTCTGGGAGCGGTGTAAAAGCTTTTGTGGGATAACTGATTCGTTTGCCTTGCTAACCAGTTCCCCCCCAGTCGCTAGAATACTCTAAAAAGGGATCTCTAACTCGAATAGCACAAGCTACCAGCTGATTGGCTGATTCGCTGTGCGAAGGGATCTGGGCTACGTTTGATTGTCCAACTAGCTTGGGAAAGTATCTCCCAATAGAATTTGAGTTGATTTTGATTTCGACCTATCACAGATCTACTGAACTGAATTTTCCTATCTTTATGCTCTTTCTCTGTGTTGGGTGGAAGCCTTTGTAAATAAGGTTATTCTTATCAGTTTTCAGTGTTGTTGGTCTTTCTTTCCTGAGCCAGGAGAGAACGGCTTGTAAATATTTTGTGCTTTTCTGTTTTAGTCTAACACTAGTAGGCTTAATTATAAAGGGCATATATCCGTTATCACAAACTGATCATAACAAACAAAACAAACTCATAAACTAATGAACTTAACGCACACTGAATCACTGTGCATACTTTTATATTGTTATACGGCTATTTACTGTCAGTTCTTCATAATATGGTTGATGAATTATTATATTTGGAATAACGATAAATAACCCCGAAACCCAATATTCTTGATATACCGAAGGTAAGAGAGAAAGGTTACATATAACGATTGTGACTTATGTTAAAGTGGTTTGAAGTGAATCTAATGTTATTTGATAGACCCTACATGAGTCAGTCCGTGTTCCTTTTATATATAACTAAAATCAGTGAAGATCGGCAGATCAGTGTGCAGTATTGTGCAGCATTGTGTATGAGTGATACTGATAACGAAGCATTTCCTAAAGAATGCGCCATATATGTGAATTATAACTAAGCCATATCGTTGTGAGTAGTTTAAGTCATAACTCTGTTTGTATAAATAGAGCGCCACGTCCTAAAGGAACTGTTAATATTCCCCGAAGGTGAATAATATTGTCAGAGATTATATAATACTGTCAGTCGAATAATACATTAGGCTTACATAGCAATAAGATTAAGCCGTCGAACCCAATCTCCCGGGTATATCCAGCGGGTGAATGATCGCGCACAGATTGGTTTCGACTAGTGTAGTGAATTAAATACTTGTCATAGACTAAAAGTGATTTATTATCTAGAAGACATCATAATTTGGCGGGTTAAACTGCCAAAGGTCTAAAAGCGCGAACAAACTCTCATGGAAAGGCTACCCAAAGAACGAGTCTACCAGGTGAGTGAATGGGAAGAGGAGACCAGTGAGGGAGACGACCCACCTGAGGGAACACCATACTCCTCAGATAATGACGATATCCACCAACTCTTCGACGAGGAGAATACCATCGACCTCCTTACGGAAAATGAAACTTGGCAAAACCAAGTGAACTTATGTCACCTCATTCATCCAGCTGGACAAGTCGATAACAACGACGAACTGAATGAAGTGATAGATCACTACAACGCGAAGACTTGTGATGAACACGCAGTACGATTCTTTACTCAAGAGGCTGTAGAGCCCAATTCCTACGATAAGGCCCTATCGGTAGAAGAAGAAAGAGCCAAGCAGATACAGGAAACAACTACACGTTTTCTTAAAGATCAAGGTAGATATGAGATTGGTCTGCCTTTCCGACGGCGAGATCCCAATTTTATAAACAACCAACCCTTGGCAGAGAAGAGAATTGCGCAACTACATCGACGCCTTATGGCAAATGCTTCAGCTAAGGAGATGTACAAGACCCAGCTGAAGAAATTCATTGACAAGGGATATGCGGAGCGAGTACCGGAAGAAACACCCATAACTGAGAGAACGTACTATCTAACACATCATTACGTTCCCAAACCCAGTAAACCCAACGAAGTCCGGGTAGTATTTGACGGCTCCACCCTCTACATGGGCCAACCCCTTAACTCCGAGTTGTTGCCGGGACCCAACTTACTACAATCCTTGTTGGGAATACTCTTAAGATTACGACAATATTCAATCGCTTTTGCCTCCGATATAGAAGGCATGTTCTTACAAGTTAAGGCGCTGGATAGGGATCGAGACAGCCTACGATTTCTGTGGTGGCCTGAAGGAGACCTCAACCAGAAACCGGTGGAGTACTGGATGACCATCCAGGCTTTTGGGATCATCTCGAGCCCTTCAAACGCCTGCTCAGTAGTGCGTACCACTGCTGATGACAACCGGGACGCCTTCTCCAAAGAGGTTATCGACAACATCAAACGGGATATATACATGGACGAAAATTTAAAGTCCCTCCCATCGGTGGAAGAAGCCATTGATGTCGCCAAAGGAACGGTAGAGTGCTTGAAAAGAGGTGGATTTCGATTAACTAAATTCACCAGCAACTCCCGTGAGTTTCTGGAATCGATCCCGGTAGAAGACCGAGGAGTTAAAGATCTAAACCTAATCAAGGACGATCTTCCAGAAACCAAGACGCTTGGTTTGAAATGGGACACGGAGAGAGATATCTTGTTTTTCCAGCTAAAACAGCGAGATAATCCAGTTCGGACTAAATGGATTTGTCTAAGTGTCCTGAGCACTTATTTCGATCCATTGGGATTTATTAGCCCAGTCATATTGATTGCTCAGAGTTTAGTACAACAAATGTGGCTTGAAAACCACTCATGGGACGATCCACTTAAGGGAGAACTATTAAAGAAGTGGATGAAATGGGAAGATTCTCTACCATCCATCGAGAACCTTATAATTTCCCGTTCCTATTTTGGTCATGTTCTCCCCACGTATTCCTATCAACTCCATGTGTTTGGAGATGCCAGCGATATGGGAATAGGTATAGTAGCCTACCTGAGAGTTGAAACTCCGGATGGAATTAAGGTCGCCTTGGTTACCTCTTAGGCCTTGATAAACAACAAGTTGAAAGATCCTCGAGCGGAGTTAAAAGCGGCTCTATACGCTACAGCCATCGGCCGGAATGTAACAGAACAGATCGACTATCCACTGGAGAAAATTATCTATTGGACCGATGCTTTACTCGTGTTGGAGTATATAACCAATGAAGTCTGTCAGTTCAGCGTCTTCGTTACCAACAGAGTAGCCATTCTACTTAGTCGCACCAAGATAAATCAATGGAGACATTGCCCTGGGACGATTAATCCAACCGACATCGCCTCCAGGGGAGCAACTCCGCAAGAACTGATAGATACTTCAGACTGGTTAGGTGGACCCGACTTCCTAAGCAAGGAAGAGGATGAATGGCCTCCTCATCTTACTACGGCGGAGATTAGACAGGCCAAGGGAGCGGAGAAAGTCAAACCTAAAACTCGGGCGAGTAAATCGAAGTTATTTAAACCCGTGATAGATCTGTCTGTCCTACACACTTCCGGAGACGATGCTTTGGATCCGAAACCCACAGCCACAAATAAGTCTGTTGTGGAAATCAGAGAGAGAGATTGGAAATCTGGAATACCAGACGTCTCGCAAGGACTCTCACCTCTCCTGCAGAGAGCGATACATCACTATAGTTCCTGGAATCGGCTCTGTAAGGCCGTTACATATTTAAAGCGATGTTTTCATCATCACTACTCCAGGACGAAGACCACTAGTGATACTGCTCCACTGACATCTGCGCAGGTCCATGTTGTTAAAGATCTTCCCAAATATAAGATATCAGAAAGATTTCTGAAGGAGAAAATCAGCTACCAGGAGCATGAAGAAACCAATAAGCAGATACTGAGACTCCTGCAATGCTATGAGGATTCCGATAAGTATTTCCTGTTGTTAAGAAATCCACAGATGCGCTTAAGGGATCGTTTCTCTAGCACAATGATAGATGGGTTGATACCTGTTGGAGGAAGACTAACTAATGCTCCATTATCCTTTGACACTAAGTTTCCCATACTCATTAGAAATCTTGAAATACAAATCAAGATGATTGTAGATGTTCACAGTAAGCTTTATCATGCTGGTAGAGAACGAGTTCTTAGCGAAATTCGAATTCGCTATTATTTTCATAAACCCCGTAGAGCTCTGAACCAAGTTCTTCGGAACTGCATACCCTGTAGGAAAGCATTCAGTAGGCCTTTAACACAGCGAGAGGCAGAATTGCCTAGGGAACGAGTAAGCTTCTATGAACCACCCTTTACTAATACCGGTGTGGATTTATTTGGCCCTATTGAAGTATATCGTGCTAGGACTATAGTCAAGAGATGGTGTGTCATCTTTGTCTGTATGACTTGTAGAGCTATCCATCTCGATATGGTGAACGATTTATCTACCAATAGCTTCATATTGAGCTTACGCCAACAGATCGCTCGCTTTGGAACTAGCAACACGATGAGATCTGATAAGGGAACGAACTTCATTGGTGCCAACAATGAAATCAAGGCTTACGTCAAAGATTGGAACCAAAGACAGGTGGACGATCAGCTAAGGGTAACAGCGTCTAGCTGGACCTTCAACGCCGCCGACGCCCCGTGGTGGGGAGGAAGTTGGGAGAGATTAATCAGAAGCGTGAAGACCGCATTTCACTTTATAGTGCCGTGCCGCGCGTATCTCACCGACGAACTTTTGCGGACGTTAATGGAGGAAATCGCCGCCTATCTCAACGAGAGACCGCTTATGCCAGTCTCATCGAGTCCCGATTCCCTGGAAGGGCTAACACCCGCGCACTTCCTACTGAAGAAACCTGTAGCCATGCTCCCACGATAGGAAATCACGGACGGAGACGAATACTGCTGGCAAACTTGGCAACTTATGCAGTTGTTATCCCGTCGTTTCGCTGACCATTTCGAAAAACATTATCTGCCTATGCTACAACTTCGAACTAAGTGGTTTGCGCAGCAAGAAAACGTCAGCGCCGGAGACATGGTCCTTATTGTGGATTCAGATCTTCCACGTAAGCGGTGGCAGACAGGTTGTATCATCGAGACTCATATCTCGGATGATGGTTTGGTGCAATCGGTAGAACTCGTCGTCATGCGACGTAACTTTAAGAAACCGGGAACTGTCTTCGAGACACAGCAGCTCAATCGCCCAGTTGGTTGTTTATGTTTACTGGAAAGAGACAGAGAACTCTCCGGAAACTATGGAATCCAAGATACTCTTCCCACGACCACCTCCCTAATCCAACAAACATCTAGGGACTCCCCAACATAACAGCGTCTGGAGTGGGTGTGTGACTATATTATTTTATATTTGTTTTTATTATTTTATATTTATGTATGTATTATTATGTAATTTTATTATAATCGTTTTCTTTAATTTTATTTAGTAGAATGTTATTTTTAGCAATTATTTAGTAGATTAGTGCAATATATATTAGTGTTTATTACTTACTTAATTATATTATATTATATATTTAGTGCAACGGCGAGAAATAATTTTTTTTCTCTTTCCTTACTGTCCGTATTACATTACAAATGCGTGACTACAGTAAGATGAAATGTCCGTACTTCTTAAAGTACAATAAAGCTCCTACTATATTCAAGTATTATTGGTAAGTAGAGTATTAGGAATGCAAAATTCAGATCCTCGTGTCTCGGCTAAACCAAGCTCTGGGTAGACCTTGGAAACGACTTGCCTCTTCTCACTGACATTGCTTCTTGCGATATTGCTCTCATACCGTATATTAAATAATACATATAGTAGCGTGATGTCCCTTTAACAGTAGCGTAAAACGCAAAATAAATCTGTTAAACCCTTTGACCATCTGTAATTCTAGTCGATTAAGATATCGCGGCACCCACCGATATACTTGAAAGACAAAATTCTAGAATCAGTGGTTAACGTCCCCAGACAAGTTCTGGAATAAACCGGTGCCCATCTTAAATATTAACTATTAATATTTATAAAATCTGTCAAACAAATACAATAGAGTAAATACTTACAAGTTAACTCTAGAAAATCTATAAATCAAAATCTGTTAAAATTGAGATCCTTTAAAATTCTAGTCGATTAAGATATCGTAGCACTTACTGATACTCTTAAAAAGACAAATTTCCTAGAATCAAGGATCCCAGTCCCCAGACATGTTCTGGAATAAAATTGTGTCTATTTTAATATTAAATAATAAAATTTATGGGAATAAATTTAAATTCATATCTTTTAATGAAATTAAAAAATTGTCATTTTATACAATTTATAATATTCCCAAAAAATTCCATTAATTAATAGATCATGGGAGCGGAGATTCACCCTACTAAGTGTATTAGTGTGCGAGAATCTCCAATATATAGTCAATAGCCGATAAAATTCATAAAATCATGTATAAAGGGGATATTGACAATTAAAGAATTACTATTAAATAGCATCCCAGATCTGTATGCATGAGAATTACCCTAATTCTACTGCTAGCTTTCCATAATGTCACCATAGCAACAACCACGCTAGAATTAGAAGTGAGTTAAAAGAACAATAGAAAGCTTGTCCCATTGAATAGCATAGGGAATAAATAGCACACTGCTAGTATCCAAGGATACATAATAATAACGTGGCGTATAAAATTCTGGAAGGCACTGACTAACGGACAAATGGCCCTAATGTGTACAATTTGTGACAGTTGTGTGGAATTTGTGCGTTTATAGGTGAATGTTACTACTAAAGTGTGTTTACAGTAGCGAGTCGCAATTGTGAAAGTAGCCCTAACTCTGCCGTAAGAACCTGAAGTAAATCTAAGCCTTTGGGACGGACAGTGGAGTGACTTGTGCCGGTTATCGTTGTCATTGTGTAGCTACTACATTGGCGAAAAACACAGCGACGACGGTACATCGGCGCTGAGGATCTTGCACTGTCCGGGGGCCGAGAGGGGTAGGCAGCGACGCCCGCTAGCCTAATTAGAAACTCATTATAATATTAATAAACTCATATAGCAGCTATGACTGAGTTGATAGAAGATGATCTTGGTATCAGGGAGCGATATACTCTACCTTTACAAGCGTTTGTTGATAGCTTGATACGCGGCGACGCTAGTCCAACTACTACGGAGGATGATGGTCGTTATATCGAACCGCCAATGTCCCAGGAGCAACTTGCGCGTGAATTGGACTATAGAAAATTCACCGCTCGCTATACGCATCGTAATGGTACGTATATGGACTTCTTAACTACTGGCCATCCTATCGATTTACACGATACGGACGATGTAGACACCGAAAGGGAAATGGTTTTATTTAAATACCATACCCAGCGGAGTCGGAACGATAAACCGAGAATAGAACACGAGAATTCTATTCGGAACCGACTCGAAAGAGAGGACGTTGAAGAGCCGGATAAACGCAGCAACTTCAACGATTATCTGGAATTCCTGAGAGAAACATATCTCAATATTGCCAGTCAACAAAATCTAGAAACTCGATATCCTCAAGGTATACATCATGACCCTATGATAGAACTCAAACGGCTCTATTTCACTATGATGTATCTTACCGCCGATCGACGCTACCTGTTGTCCCAGATAGCTTCAAACAGATGGAGGAATATTGTAAAACTGGAGAACGATCACCCGCGTTTCCCCTGCAGGACGTGCGTCTTTGGTATTATTGCGACGAATGCCCTAGACCCAATCAGCAAACGGAAAGACATAAACATCTGCGGAGACGTTGCACTAAACACAGATTTACACGATATACTTATGGGAGTTTCGAGCGAAACCTGTTCGACGTATCACCTACGCTCGCTCGACTCAAAAGATCCTTAAATAAACCAATGATCAGAGTTCCGGAATACTCGGTCAGACCTCCTCATTCCTCAGTGAGACCTCAAACGCTTGATCCTAATAGTATAACGGATCCCCCTGAACTGTACTCACTATTTAAAGATCTTGTGTTACCCGAACAATTAATCGGTGGCACTCCGGTAGTGGGCTCGCTAGATATTCACCAACCCTACCTAGCCGGATTAGGATGCGGTCATCTAATATCGCCGTTTAATCCGTACAACCGTCCAGGTTTAACTCCGATACAACCCATTACCGAAGTCTAAGACAGCGTTGTACGAAACGCGTTAGACGCTATTCGGCAGAAGATCGGAAAAGGAACTTACGATTGTTTAGAGAAACGCAAATTGCAGCAACAAGTCCAAGCAGTGAAAGAATTAGCTTTACCCCAGTTCGATAGAGAAATCCAGAATCTCGAGGAAGACATCGAACGTGGACGAACCTATTCTCTACAAGAGTTCCTAGACGAGCGTTTACAAGCGGAGGAAAATCAGCTCGAGGAGAAACACATAGAAATGGATGAGAGAGAAGAAGCAGCTTTAGCCCAGCCAGAAGCTCAAATCCTTATGACGGATCTCTATTCTAAAACCATCATCCATCCTTCGATGGTTCCCCATTTCGGAGACAAACTCTTCGCCACGGCACAGCCTCAACCAGTTGATATCAACCTAAGATCTCGAGATCTTATCGCTGACGCTCCCATGTTGCAATGTCCGCCAATCGAGGCCGCTCGTGTCGATGGTATACTCGTAGAACCTCCGGACAATAGAGCTGATCTTGTCCGGCGTATGGTACACGAGGTCAACATACGCGCCAGACCTTTACTGAACTCGTTTTATGGGATCAAAGATCACCCTTATTATGTCAATCTAACTCAATATTACATGGTAAAACCGGAAGATCCTACACATAGTCTAAGGTTTCTACGACTAATAAATCCTCTCGATCTTGTCGAACTCGAACAACTGCAGAAACATCTGGATCAGTTAGTGAAAGTAAACTCATTCCGAAAACCCTATAATGTTTCCAGAATAGAGAAAGATACAATACCTCCGTATAATCTCGATGGATTTATCAAAACTCGATTAGTCCACTGGAATCTCGACGTGTTATTCAAGGAGGAAAGAATACAACGATATGGAGATGTAGAAACATATAGTACACAGTGTTTGAAGTATAGAGATCTACCTAATGCTAGCGAATGCGCCACCTTGCGGCATCCAGTGGGAATGACCCTAGAAAACGCCACTAAAGAGTGGAACGAAACTCTTAACGTTATCGAGATGTATGGAGTTGTCACTTACGATAACGAAGGTAGCGTTCCGGTTGGAGAACTGGGAACTACGCGCATGATACATATACGAGGACTAGCTGGTTCTACCCACGTATTCACTCGAGCGTGTTCCGACGTGATTGATTATTCTTTTGAGACCCTCACCGAGATCCAAAAGAAACTCCGACATGGACAATTCGAACTCGCGCAACATTACGTCACTGACACCGAGCGCAAACCGGCCATGGGTATCGATGGATCGATGTTACCCCAGCCCGTGCTCGAGATGTTGTTTAATGAAAGAATCCTTAAAATCGGCTCAGCTGTTTATGGGGATCTCCAAAACGACTTTCGGAACATGGAGAACATTCCCTATCCTTTCGTAGATACTCAGCTGATTGCTCCCTGGGCAGAAGGCCGAGGTTTCTTCCGCACTATGTATGCCAGTACACCCAGCGGCATTACTAAAGTACAACGAACTTCCATCGGACATCTTGCCTTTCAAGAATACGGATGGAATTTCAAGGTCGGAAACCCTATCAACTATCAACAGGCACTTTCTGACTCCGTTCCGTAATGTTGATAGTCAGTTCAGTTCAAAGACCGCGCTCTAATCAAGCTCAGCCTAAGAGACTCAGCAGCTGAGAAGTTAGACAGCGCTGGATTTGCCATTTTCAAGGACGTTTGTATACAGAACTTACATTCCTCTGTTATACAAAGACCTCGAATACCCATGGGTTATTCTATCGTGGAAGTTCAGACAGTGGGTTCGCTTGAGGAGACAGCCGCACCTATCTCAGCTATGCAATTGGAAGACGAACCAATATGCATAGAATCCGAGGAGATTCAGCCTACAGCGCCCCTACTACTACTACTACTACTAGGATCGGCATGCTGCATTGCAGCTGCATTTTTAAGAATGCTGTGCCGGCTTGTCAACAAAATTGCACCGCCACAACTCCCTATCACCCATGACATTTGCTAGATCATCCGCATCTTTAAGGCCAGTGTCCTTTAAGATGCGTCTCAAGAAAGTCATGGGCTGTCCACCATGCTTATTCACTCCAGGAGGCTGCCAAAGTACAGCGCCCCGGAGCAGCGACAACGACTACGTCTTGGAATGGTATCAAGGTCCACAATGTCTCACCGCATACGATTATCGGCACGCCAACTATGTTTCTCGAAAACGTTGCCGATTATGTGCATCGAGAGATCATCTCACCCCCATGGACTCAGACGTACCCTGCTCCTATTTCCATGAACAACCGGCGATGGAGATCTATTGTGCGGATTGCAGACTCAATAACTTGCATATTTTCGCAGTCTGCCCCCAATTTATGACTCAATGCCATCATTGTCAACTTAAAGGACATGCCAGTTTTGATTGCCCTTTTAACCGCGATCTGGAAAGCGTAGATGAAATGATTACCCTACGCTACATCCGAGCTTGGGAAGCGAATGCGGATTTACTTTGTGAGTCACGCCATCGTTATTACCCTGGACGCGCCTACGAAGGAGTTTATGCGTTCCATCCTTATCTATTCGCGTCTGTTGAACAAAAATCACGCACGCCGAGTTACGAACTAATGAAGCGTGTTGGTGAGTGTATTTCAACCAAATTTGTTTGTAAATATCTCAGGAACATTAATCCTAACGATATTAATTCCTATAACTTGATCAACTTTATCCGTCAAGACCCGGAGTATGGCGATTTGTTCATCAACTCGCATCCAGAGTTACAGGAAGTGCATCGACGGCCCTACGAATATCGAGCCCGAGAACACGAGTTGGAAAGAACCATTAAACTGAGGAAGTTTCTCACTACTCACGGTCCACCTACCGCTATCGTTCAGACAACTCGTCAGGGACCAGTAGGAGCTGCTGTCCTAAAACGTGCTCTAAAGGCTGTTAGACCTCGCTCCACTGAGGTTGATATCGATCAACCAGGTACCTCGACCGGCGGATACACCGACCGTAATCCTAAACCTTCCGATGCAATTGTATTGCACCCTTCACCCAGGAGTTATAGCCCTCCTAGTAAAGTGGCTCGCCCCAAAGAGAAAAGGACTCTTGCTAGCCTCAAAAAACTGCGTAAACGCCGTCCGCGCAAGAAAGACTAACTGTTTAGAGTATTTTTATATTTTAGAAACTGTGATTTTTTATATTTTATAGAATGAAATCCCATTTTCTGGGAGCGGTGTAAAGGCTTTTGCGGATCTAGCTAGTCATTTTCCCCGAAAAGTACTCTTTAGGTGTTTTAATGGACATAAAAAGCCGTTTTCTTACTGTGTAGGTGTTTTAGTGGACATAAAAAGCCATTTTTCTGTATGTATACTTTAGCGGACATAACAAGCCATTTTATGCCGCAATACGCCAAAATACTCTTAATACAGTGTAGTTTAGATGACGACATCTATCAGCTGATATGTCGACGTGGAGCTTTTGGCTTTCTTTGTTCAGGCTCACTCACTCGACCAATCAGAGCGATTTTCATTTTATTTGCACAGAAGCCTCCGGGAAATCGCGCAATGCATTATGGTCTTTGTTTACCTTTTTTCCTGAGCCCAGAACATCGGCTTTGGAATTCTTCTGTGTTTCAAACTTTAGCCAAACATTAGAACGGCTTTGATCATAGAAACGTATAACTGTTATCATTCATATCAAGTCACGTATCAACTCAGCATATTATATTATACATACTTTTCACCGCATTATTTTACTGCTATTTACTGTCAGTTATTAATTGTTATCAGTTGATGGAATGTTGTTATATTTGGAGAATATCGATAAATAATCATAAAACCCCAATCTTCTTGATATACTAAAGGTTAGAGAGACCGGTTACATATAGCAATTGCAACTTACATTATAGTGGTTTTGGTGTGAATTGAATGCTATTTCATAGACCCTACATGTGTCAGTTGCTGTTCTCCTTATATATGATTAAAATTGGTGAAGGTCGGCAGATCAGTGTGCAGCAGTGTGAGGTAGTGTGCATGAGTGTGACAGATAACAAAGCATTTCCTAAAGAATGTGCCATATACGTAAATCATTAGCCATCCCGTTGTGTTTAGTGTAAGTCATAACTCTGTTTACATACTTAGAGCGCCACGTCCTAAAGGAACTGTTAATATTTCCCGAAAGTGAATAATATTTGTCAGAGATTATATATTAACGATCAATCGAATAGTACAGTAGGCCTACACCGCAATAAGGTCAGAGCATCCGAATCCAGTCTCCCTTAACCGTGGGTGAATGATCGCGCATAGGCTGGCTTCGGCTAATGTAGCTTTATGTGTATCAAATACTTGTTATAGGCTAAAGTCGATTTATAACCTAGAAGACACCTAAATTTGGCAGGTTAAACTGCTAAAGGTCTAAAAGCGCGAACAATTTGTATTCTGACATCATAAATGGAATCACCGACCAGGAAAACCCCCATATTTAAATTTTCAGTTCATGTAGTTCCTCAATAATTATTTTTTTACAGCTTGTCCGATAAACTAACAGTCTGGAATTGTCTGTCAGTCTAACAGTCTGGTATGATTGCACAATTTGTTTCCTCATTTCTTCCTCGGAATTAATATGAGTAGGAATATTTAATTGAAACGCACAAGTAGAATATGTTATGCAACAAGCGCAGTTAGCGATACAGTTACTCTTAAATATCACGGAAAGGTTGATAGACAAATTAGGCCTTTCTGATCCATAGAGCCACTTCATCATCCCATTTTTGGAAACTACCATGTCACCTGCCCCGATAGAACCATCATCCAAGGCTTCAAATATGTTACAAGCCCAAAAAATTATGTTGTCCTCCCAGTCATACCCGTTACTACCCGATAACAGCCGATTTGGAAAAGTTGCATTATTAAATATTAATGCCAACTTAAATTCCGTCGACCCAGAGAGGACTTTAAAAAGCAACGCGTTGGTTAACTTCCCATCTAACAATTTAACCAAGGTGTCTCGCACTGAATCGATTGCTGATTTGTTCGTCAACAAGAGTGATGTAAGTACAACTTTGGCGAATTTTCTTCTCGTCAATTCGCTGTCATTGACATTTGAATTTATTAGAATACCAAGAGCTCCACATCTTATCTCGAGTGCATCCGAAAGTTCACCATCTAAGAGTTGTCTAATGTCCGAAGGAACGAGATTAATTATTTCCAGAAAATCCAAGCAGCCATCAGCAATGCCAAATGTGATGTATCTACTAACCAAAGGGTGCAATATGCCGATAAATTGTTCGCCATGAATCAGAACTAAATAAAATATTTTTCCTATAAGAGAAAACATTCCATTCGCTACTTTCAATACATCTGCCGCCGATGGAATCACAAAGCCATCGATTTCATAAAACAATGACGATTGTGGTACTTTACTTAGGAAGCAGCCAAACAAATCTCGCCGCAGTCCCCCCTCATCACAACCTGGTTCACCACTAAATGTCACTAAAATTCCACGACAAGGATTCAAGGTTCGAGCAATTCGTAACATTTCATCAAATAATATTCGTCGACGAATTTTTACTTTTTGAAGTTCTTCCAATACTATGTCATAGTCATAATGAAATTGAATATCTTTTAAAAACTCCATTTCACTTTCGGACAGCGAGAGGTTGGTTTCACATACCGACACCTCTTCAACTCTTTCCGGGTCCTCAGTGGTAGATACACAACTCCGAATCTCCAAATCATCAGAATCATCAACGAAAATGACATCGGGGTAACTTGGTTCTGGACCGACTCTTGAGCTCGACTCTTCTGTACCGCCTCCTCTTGGCTCGTACGTACCGCATCCTCTCGGCTCGTCCATACTGCCTCCAATTGGCTCTTCCATACTGCCTCCTCTCGGCTCGTTCGTACCGCCTCCTCTCAGCTCGTCCATACCGCCTCCTCTCGGCTCGTCCATACTGCCTCCTCTCGGCTCGTCCATACCGCCTCCTATCGGCTCCTACCGGTAAGAATACCGGTATATTACGGTACAGAACACAGGGAACAGACCTCTAGGGTAGTTGGAATACTTAGGCCTATCGGATTCGAGCCATACAAAGTTATAAATTCATGCCACGCCAAACGAAAATTTGCACCGCACTTGCATAAAATTCGCCCCGCACATGCTTATGCTCTCGTGCCAGCATTATCAAATTCGCGCCATTCCAACTTGCTCGAGTTCCAACTAGAGGAATAGAGAACAGGTAACAGAAACCAGTACCGGTAGGCACTAACTGCAGTACCGGTACTTTTACGCCTAGTTCAGTACCATACAGTAGTAGGCCTAGTACCATCGAGTACGCTACCTGGCTACTGCACTATCTGACTATGCTGCTACAGTATGTGTTGTGTAGTGCACTCTACTGAATATCAACTAGGCCTACACATGCCAACTACACACACATGCCAACTGCACATGCCAACTACACACCCATGCCAACTACACACATGTGCCAACTACACACACGTGCCAACTACACACATATGCCAACTACACACACGTGCCAACTACACATGCCAACTACACACACATGCCAACGAAACACATATGGCAACTACACACATATGCCAACTACACACACGTGCCAACTACACACACATGCCAACTACACACACATATGCCAACTACACACACGTGCCAACTACACACATGTGCCAACTACACCTGTACACACACATTAAAAATCAGATTTTATGTGTAAAGTTGACTGGCACTTGTGGGCTTCCGTAGGAAGTGGACTGATAATCCACCCACCCACCCGGTAAGGTAAGTCAAGGAAAACAAGGCCAAGAGGAGGCAGGTTTATGGGGTGATATAGTAAGGCAACCAATTGGAGAACTGCACCTGTTAGATTAAGCTGTATCGACCATGACAGGCCAATGAGATGTGTTAGCCTTACAATGTATATTTCCCCCATTTTATATTAATGGTCACGTGCATTGTGTAAACCAGTTGGCTATTTATCAAGTGAAGGTGAACCGATTTTACCGTATCCGTATATACGTAATATATCCGTACCTGAATTGCTTGAAGTGAAAGGGGCACCGACCTTTATTGCACAATTATTTCACCTTAGAAAATTAGCACTATTGAAAAAAAAATGCTCACTAAACTGTTCGATGGTTAGGTGATTAAGATTATACATAAGCTGAATTACCATCGAATCATTAACAATAATTAATTATGGATTTATTTTTCTTACATTGACAGATAGTAGATACACCAATACTTATTTATTTATTTACTTATTTCCTCTCAACAATCAATTATTGACAACCAATATTTAGAACTTATCATACTTGAATTATTATTTATATATACTATTAATTTATTGTAGAACTTATGTATTTATTTAATGATTTATTATAAAATAAGCAGAAAAATAGTTTCAATTATAATTATTGTTATTTTGCCGGTATATTTTAATCTACATTTACTAAAACTTTACAAGTGAATCAGATGAGTATTATTAGATTACTTAAGATTGCCAATAAATACCAATAAGTTAAACATTTCAGTGTCTCTATAATAAACGTAGTCTTTGCATCCAAACTTCTAGACATTCTATCGGCGTTGGTTGAAACCTAGAAAATAAATCAGATGTTGTTGAAAGACTTTTTTATAATATTGCTTTGTGAACCACCGCTGGCTATTAATCGTTTGCTCTATTAAAATATTTCACAATAATATACTGAACTTCACATAAGATTGACCATAGATATATAGAGTGATAATTTTTTTCAACACTCGATATTTTTTACTCTCGATATTTTTTCAACTCTCCAAATTTTTTTTTACTTTCAATATTTTTTACTCTCGATGTTTTTTGAACTCGCAATATTATCGATATTTTTCAACACACGATATTTTTTTTTTACTAGCCTTATTTTTACACCCAATATTTTTCATGTCTCGATATTTTTTCAATATAACCTTATTTTACGATGATATAATAGTAATCCCTTTTTAGTTAATTAATTTTCAATTTTATTATCCATTCATGTGTGAAGTACCTACTGTATATTCTATTTTAACATATTTATATTTATGGTCAATTTATTGAAATAATGATTAAATTACCCAGTTGCCTCGGTTGGGGGCGTAATGATTTTAAAAAATATAGAGCGATAATACGTGATAATAGACGCACTAGGACTAGAAGAGGCCCAACAAGTGATAAATAGTCATAATTACCTGTAACTGTTGTACTGGCACGTTTATTATCTGGTTTCCTTGGACCTTTAGATACTTGCTGGCTTAGTGTTTTAGAAACTGGTCTGCTGGAACTTTTGACCGGCGGTTTGAAGGAAGTAGTTGATCCTTTTATCGCGGTATTTTTATAACTTAGTTTACTTTGAGTTTTAGAAGTTGAGTTACCACGTCTCTCAGTAACCTTGTTTGTAGACTCTTTAGATTCTTCACTTTCGGTTTTACCAGACGTGCTACAGTCTCTTATAATATCGGGAGCTTTTTCCTCGTTTGCAGAAAACTTTAGGGGTCTCTTTGAACCGCTTTCGGGGACAAATGCCTGCGAATTAGATATTAGTTATAATATAGGCGGCAATTATATTGCTTCTATTATGTCACAGTATCTATAATTTAATCATAATTGTAACATAATTATATTGAAGATACTATTAAATTCGAGGTAATTTAACCCTATCTGGCCTGGGCTATTTTACAACGTAATTGGCCCTACTACTAGGATCGGCATGCTGCATTGCAGCTGCATTTTTAAGAATGCTGTGCCGGCTTGTCAACAAAATTGCACCGCCACAACTCCCTATCACACATGACATTTGCTAGATCATCCGCATCTTTAAGGCCAGTGTCCTTTAAGATGCGTCTCAAGAAAGTCATGGGCTGTCCACCATGCTTATTCACTCCATGAGGCTGCCAAAGTACAAGATTATGCACTGGCTGGTCCTCACGGCGAAAGCAATGTCCTGCAAAGCGGAGGCGATTTTGTTCTAGTGTCAAGCTTGGGGGAACCAATGAGACACCTCCAATGTTATATAGTGTCTGGTTGGAGATGTGTGCATTGTACTTGACACAATGTACCCGGCGTAGCATTCTTGTGAATGTGCCATCCAGAGATTTGGTGTCCTCAGCAGTTAGAGCCCAGCATGGACTCCCGTAGAGGAGTACTGGAACTACTGCTGCTCTAAATAATCGGACCTTAAGTTTCCGATTAATTCTAGGTGACTTCCAAATCCTGGAAAGCCTATTCAAGGCTGCCCATGCCTTTCCCTTACGTATTCGAAGGTCCTCGCCTGACCTCCGGATCCATGATCCCAGGTAACAGAAGTCGTCCACATGCTCAAGCATACCATCCTTTGAGCTTATGCTCATCCGATCAGAGACTTGCTGACGACTTTCAAAGTTAACTGTCAGAATTTTGGTCTTTCTGGAGTTAATAAAAAGACCAACACTAGAAGCAGCATGTTCTAATGAGCTGAGGAGCCGTTGGGCTCCCTCTAATGATTCTGAGAGTACTCCTAAGTCATCAGCAAAGTCTAGATCAGTTAGGTACTTGGCAGGATTTCCTCGACTTCTGGAGCCAGTAGGTGGAGTTATCATCACCCCATCATCATTATGATGACTCTAAGGACATGCGTAGAACATAGTCAACCACAATAATGAACAAGAATGGTGCAAGTGTGTCTCCTTGGAGGACGCCCCATAACACTTCAAATGGTTCTGTGTCACCGTCAACAGTAGACACAAATGTTGTCGAACCATCGTATACTGATCTGATTGCTGCAATAATTTCATCAGGAATCCCATATAATGAAAGTATGCTGAACATACGTGAGCGAGAGACTGAATCAAAGGCCTTGAAGAAGTCAACAAAGATAACAGCCAGATGCCTGTCTTTCTTTTTTGATAACTCTTCAATTATCCTTCTAAGTGCCAAAATGGGCTCCATGGTCCCACGACCTTTACGGAACCCATTCTGATTTCCACGTAGCAGTCTCTCAATGGGATCCCTGATGCGATTTAATAGAATTCTATTGTATAGTTTTGCAGCAATCGAGATCAATGAGATTCCCCGAAAAGAACCATAGAGTGTTAGGTTGCCCTTCTTGGGAACTGGCACCAACTTATTTGTTTTCATTTCTTGTGGGACTCTTGTTGTACGGTACATGTCTACTATGATGGGATAGATGAGCTTTAAACACTCAGGTATTTTAAAGACCTCAGGGGGAACACCATCTACTCCACTGGCACGATTGGTCTTAATGCTCTTTGCAGCAGCCTTCACTTCTGCAAAGGAGATATCGCCAATGGGAATATCTGGGAGTACAGACTCAGACACTTTTACTTCTATAAAGTTATCAGGCAATACCCTGTCATTATTGAGGAGCTTTTCAAAGTGGGCTTTCCAACCATTGAGGCGATCGGCTGGTGATTCAGCCTTAACCTTGGTGGTTGGTTGGCTTTTCCGCCCAGTAAGCAGATTGATCGATTTCCATGCCTGGGATGATTGCCTGCTGTCGTCAGCATCATTGATGGCATCAACCTGTTGGTTTATTAGCTCCTGTAGATTAACAGAGTACTGCCTGTTCAGGGACCTAGATGCAGCCTTAACTGCATTCTTGGCCGCTGTAGTCTGTTTGAGTCGGGACTCTTTCTGCGCCTTATGAAGGTCATTTCGGCACTTCTGAATTTTGTTGTCAGCCCAGGGGGCCCTTTTCCTGTTTCGAGGGTATACAGGAACTGTTTCTGCAGCTGCTAACTTAACTGCTTCTGTAAAGGCAGTATAGCACTCACAGTGATCTGCAGCCTCAGAGGCAAGAGCCTCATACCTGTTGCTCAGCTGTAGTGTGAAGCTGGATCTCACACTTGGCTGTTGCAACAGAGAGGACCAGTCATGCCGTGGCAAGGCAGATTTCGTTGTTCTGCTAGCACGCAGACTAAGTCTTACCTTGGCCACAATAAGGTGGTGATCACTGGAGAAGGGTCGAAGTGTAAATGCATTACAGTCTTGTATAGAGCTCCTGTATTTCCTACGAAACAGAATATGGTCTATCTGGGACTTGTGACCACTGGGTCCTCTATGAGTCCATAGCTTTCCAGTTCGCTTCTTGAACTGGGTTCCAGCCGAAAACAATCCATTTCCAGAGATAAAATCCTGAAGATGGACAGAATTTCGGTTAACACTATTGCTATAGACCCAGGGCGATGTAGGTGATTGATGCAGACTTGCATTAAAGTCTCCCAGGAATGTTAAGAATGCATGCTGATCCACTCCATCAGTTGCTGCTTGTAGATTGTGGTAGAAATTTTCCACCTCCTCTACAGGGGCAACACTAGTTGGAGAGTAGCACACAATCAGAACCACCTTAGGAAACTTCTTAGCCAGTCTTCCAGAACATGAGAAGTGGCAACGGATGATGCGGTTAGACATTTGGTCTATTTTGTCCAATGCTGCATGTGCAGTTGGATTCATCAATAGACCAATTCCACCATTGCCACTATCATCTGCTGACGCGAGGGCGAGTCGCCAACCGCCCCCCATGTCCTTAATCAGAACCTCATCAGTCTGTCCAGTCTGCATTCGGTGCTCTTGAACACCCACTGCGCTAAGAGAAAGCTTATCTGCCAAGGCAGTCAGCTCACCTTGTCGCATTGGGGACCCGAGTGTTAGGGTGTTTACTGAGGCTAGTCTAGTGACTTGCCTCAGATTCACCAATGGCTTTGTTGGTCGGGGTGGAACATGAGAGTAGCCTCCAACTCCAGAATACCTCTCCCCATCACAATCTGGCCTCCCTGGTGACCCAGGGTTTGGGCCAGAAAGGTCATCAGGAAAGGGACTCAAAGAATTGTTGGCTGCTCTCTCTCCAGTAGGGGGTGAGACAGGCAGCCGGTCAGGAGTTAACTGACGCCTGTGAGGCCGATTGTGTCCGGTAATTCCACTGGCCTCTAGTGGCCGGACCTCCGCATTGCTAATGTAATCCATAGTGGGGGTTGGGGGGTGCTTTTTTGCCGAGTCAGCTCTCGGGGCAAATACCACACCCTGGTTTGCCATTCCACAGGGTGGGTGTCGCAATGGAGTCAGATATGAGGCCCATCACCCATATCTACTCTGACGTACATGACCCACCATTGGCTGTTACAGCTCATCTGCTGGGTCATGCCCTGTACCCTTGCTGCCAGGTGCAGGTCGCAGTGAAGTGCCTTCAAGAGTGGACATGAGAACACTCTACTCCTAACCAGCCATTGGTAGATCACCATCTGCCTGGTCAGGCCATATACCCCTGCAGCCAAGTATATGGGTCCTTAATCCAGGACCAAGGGCGTCCTTATCCCAGAACGAAGGGGGTCCTAGTTACAGGACCAGATTTGCCCTAGTAAGAGGGTCTATGCAGCTACAGGTGGCACCTCCTTTATGCTGCATGGAGGTGGCAAGTTTTCTTGATCAATGACCTAGAATACCTGACCTGACCTAAGGGAAAGGCCCGGGAAAGGGGGGTCATTATAGAAACTTTTTCGATCTTGTAAAAGCACAAGTAAAAAAATGTCAAACTAAAAACTGTTGTGTTTGCTTTGATAATTCTGAACGTATACGGGTTTTCGAGGTCGCTGAACACGATGGAACTAGTTGTAAATATTTATGGTAATGCAAACCCAATTTTGGTGCCATTCTAGTGCCCCAGAACGAAAATTACAAGTACTGTAGCACAAAATTATAACTGTTAAATTTTGCCTTTGGTGTGGTAATTGTGAAGCTATACTTGTTTTCAAGGTCGCTGATCACGATACAAGTCGTTAAAATTGTTGACTCACCGATCCGTCTGGTTTAGGAGAAAGCGGTTTCACCCCCTTCTTATGATTATCTGAATCTAAAAAAAAATAATAAAAGAGATGCAGGAAGGACCATGTGTATACAGATAATTATTCATTTAAAAAAAATGTAACATTTTTTTGTCGGTCTTTTGATCCCCATTTTTTATGAATAGTAAATCCATATTTTTTTCGAGGCTGAGGAAAAAATGCTATTTCAAAGAAATGCGATTACAAAGAGGACAAAAAATACTTTTACTCTTAAATTGTTACTGTTTCGCTCTAATACCCCAAAATAGGGAGAAAAGGAGTACTGTTTTCCATTGAAAAAAGCAACCCAAGGATTGCATTGATTTCACTTTATTACCAGGCGGAAAAACTAAAATAAAATAATTATTTATTACATGGGAAAAAAGTAGAACTTTTTTTATTATTCTCGAGGCATTGTATTTACCGAGCGTCAGCGAGGTTAATAAAGGGTCGAGAGAATATTGAAAAAAAAATGTTCTACGTTTTTTTCCATGTAATACGTAATTTTATTCTTAAAATGGTACTTTTTTGTTGCTAAATTCTTTAATAAAACATATATAGAGCGATATACACAAGTCCAGTAGTGTTACAAATTTAATTAAATTGAACTATAGTATTTTACTATATTGCTTCCATAGTTACTGCGATTCAAATTACTGAACTCTTCAACTCCCGATGTTGCCTTACTCAATGTTAAAATAATTTAGTGTTCTCGAATATTTATTATGTAACTAGAGAGCCGCTTAACAACTTAAACTTAACAACTTAAATCAATATTAGATATTGAGTTCCGTTTTTCGGAGTACGCCACGCAGACACTAAAGTTGCAATAACTTTTGAGAAATTATTTAACATTGAGTAAGGCAGCATCAGCAGTTGAAGAGTCAATAATTTGAATCGCAGTAACTATGGAAGCAATATAGTAAAATACTAAACTATATCGGTCTATATTTTATTAAAAAAATTCAGCAACAAAAAAAGTACCAATTTAAGAATACAATAATTACGTATTACATGGGAAAAAAAGTAGAAAATATTTCATTTATTCAATATTCCCTCGGGCATTTATTAACTTTTATTTATCCATATTAACCTTTATTAACCTCGATGACGCTCGGTAAATAAAATGCCTCGAGAATAGTAAACAAAATTATACATATCCTATGTCATAAATAATTGTCATTTTGTAAAAGATATCGTTTTCTTTAAAATATTGACTTTTGCAGTAGACGTTTAACGTAACAAAGTTAGAACAAATTCGAGGTAAATTTTGCACCAATAATGTCTAAATATAAATACTAGCTACGAGAACTATATACTAGCTATACTTAGTGAGTGAAGTCGATATTCCACAACGTCTATCACACAATTAAACCAAAAAATCGATTTAACTAGTAGTCAAGTAGACAGTGGCGACCACCGTTCAATTTGGGTATGACTGCAGTTTTTTTTGCTGAAAGTGTAAACTTGTATAAGCCATTTGAAATTATGTTATATTTCACATACTCCGCATTGAGCATTTTTTTCTAGAACACTATTTATCTTAACGACAGATGATTTATATAGCAACAATAATAAGTTAACCTGCATGGGTATATTTACCTATTGAGACAATTGTCATTCATAAATAAGAAGAAACTAAGCAGGAGAAACTAACTAGCTACTGGAGCATAATATATGTTTCCTAAACATTTTATTGCTAAAGTTATTCATAATAATTAACTGGTCTAAAAGAATAAACTTCTAGATCGTCAACTGGATAAATATTTTATTATCCGCATTTTGGGAAGATTGATTGGATAATTACAGGGGCGGACCGAGGGTGTGCAGTGCCAAGTAGTGGCAAATCGAACTAATATATATCCCCCCCCCCCCCTCCCCCCTCACCCATTATAAATGTTCAATATTTAATTGCAATTATTTTGGTTATCGGTATTAAATAATTAAATATATTTTGATTGAAATTAACCGCTTACCACCACTACAGGGTCGGCGAAAGGTAATCAACCAACGGCGACCTACTGCGAAGACGCTTGTAGGAGTTGCGACCACAAGCGGTTTACTCCCGCAACTGAAAGATATGAGTATGAGAACCCTCCAGGAGAAATACCGGCTCGGTCGTCGCCCGGGTCAACAAGGACCGCGTCCCACAGTGGTACACCAGGCTGGGGTCGATAAATTGGCTACTGGAACAGAAGACAGAGAAGAAAGAAGAACCAACCTGTTGAAATGTAAAAAGACACTAAAGATTACTACAATGAACGCATGCACGCTGAGAGCACAGAGCAAACAGGGTGACATGGTCGCTCTGGCAATGGAATATAACATCGACATCATCTGCATCCAAGAACATCGGATTTGTCATGAAGACACTGCCATGAAGTACAATGACATTGGGAATGGATGGACGTTAGTAACAAGCTCAGCAGTAAGAAACTCGGCCAATGCATCAATTGGTGGAGTAGGAATTCTGCTAAGCCCATTTGCACTTAAGACCCTAAACAACATCGAATCTATAAATTCCAGGGTTATGATCGCAACATTTGATGGGAATCCCAAGACAACAGTTATATGTTGCTACAGTCCAACCAAAGCATCAGAGCCAGAACAAGCAGTCAAGTTTTATGAAGAACTGACTGGACTTATTAAGGACATCCCGAAACACAATGTTAAAGTCATTGCTGGTGACCTGAATGCGCAAATTGGCCCAGAAGACATCAAGGGTTACACCTATAACACCAGTTCTAACAGAAATTGATACTTACTTTTAGACCTAATGGAAGAATGTGAATTGATACCAACAAACAACACATTCGAAAAGAGTAAGGGGAAGCTATGGACCTTTCAATACCCTAATGGAACCAAAGCACAACTGGATTACATCCTTATAAACAAAAAGTGGAGAAATAGCATGATCAACTGCGAGGCATACAGCTCGTTCAACCTAATTGGTTCGGACCACAGAATTGTGACTGCAGAGATCAGACTCAGTTTGAGAGCCAGCAAACCCAGGACAAGCAAGCAAATCAACTGTGACTGGGAGAAACTCAGAACTGACAATGCTGTAAAGGATGCTTATACAGTAGAAGTTCAAAACCGCTTTGAAGCACTTCAGTCAATGGATGAAGACCAATCCACCGATTCAATATACCAGAATATAATAACAGCCCACAAGGAATCAGCTAAGAGGCATATCCCCCAGAAACCTAAACGAAAACAGTATCTGCCATGGCAAAACTCTGAGGTTACTTGTAAGAGAGAAGATCTTGAGATAGCCTACAAAGCTAAAACCGAACAACCAACAACAGAAAACATTAACAAGGTTGAGAAAGCTAAGGACGATCTTAAATTGGCCTACAACATCAGCCAGGAAAAGTACATACAGGATAAAACTGAAGCAATTACAACTGCTCACATACAGCAACAATCAAGACTTACCTGGCAAACTGTAAATGAGGTATCGGGTCGGAAAAGTTGTGCAAAGGGGCGCCTCAAAGCCGATAGTCCTGAAGAACGTGTTGGGAAGTGGAAAAATCACTTCAGCAACTTGCTTGGGCAGCCACCAAACATCGTTGTCAGCCCTACAAGGAAAATATATGACAAGACACTACCTATAGAAACAGGGGACTTCCCACCTGCCGAACTCCAAAGAAGCATTAAAAGCATGTCCAATAATAAAGCGAGTGGATTAGATGAAATCCCAGCGGAGGTATTGAAAACCGGAGTGCTAAATAGACCATTATTGAATGTTTGCAACCGGATGTTAAAAGAGGAAAAGCCACCACCAATTTGGACTAAAGGTCAACTAAAGCCTCTCCCCAAGAAAGGAGACCTCGGCATACCAACAAACTATCGTGGTATCTGTCTGCTTGTGGTAGCTGCCAAAATATACAATAAAATGATTCTATATAGGATTAGGCCTCACATAGAGAAACTACTGCGTAAGAGCCAAAACGGATTTCGACCAAGTAGATCAACAATAGCTCAGATACTTGCACTACGGAGACTGATTGAAGGAATTAAGTCAAAGAATCTCCCCGCAGTCATGACTTTTGTGGACTTCAAGAAGGCATTCGACTCCATCCATAGAGGTAAAATGCTTGAAATCCTAAGAGCTTATGGAATACCAGAAGTAATTGTTGCTGGCATTGGATTGTTATATTGTGACACAGAAGCGCAGGTACTCTCACCAGATGGTGAAACTGAGTTGTTCTCAATCCTGGCTGGCGTACTGCAAGATGACACATTAGCACCATTACTATTTGTAATTGTGCTGGATTACGCAATGAGGACGGCCACAAAGGGTGAAGATCTGGGATTCACACTTCAAGAACGCAGAAGTAGTAGATATCCGGCAACTACAGTCACAGACACCGACTTTGCGGATGACATCGCCCTGCTCTCTAATACGCTAGCAGATGCACAGCTTCTACTAAATAAAGTGGAGAGGGCTGCTAAGGAGGTTGGATTGCATATAAATGCTACGAAGACCGAATTCATGACCTTTAATGTTGATGGAAACTTGACAACCATTGATAATAATCAACTAAGGAAGGTCGACTTCCAGTACATTGTATCATGGATAGAGAGTAGCAAAAAGGACATAGAAGTTAGGAAAGCAAAGGCTTGGGTAGCTCTATCAAAAATGGATACCATCTGGAAATCAGATCTCTCCAGGCACCTGAAGACTAAGTTCTTTCGAGCCACAGTTGAAAGTGTATTTTTATACGGGGGTGAGACCTGGACACTGACTAAATCACTTGAACAACGAATTGATGGTTGCTACACAAGACTACTAAGGGCAGCCCTAAACATCAGCTGGAGACAACACATGACAAACGCCGAGCTTTATGGTACAATACCACCTGTATCAACCACCCTCCGTGAACGCAGATTAAGATTCAGTGGGCACTGCTGGCGAAGTAAAGACGAGGTCATACCAGATCTACTTTTCTGGCAACCAACTCATGGAAAGTGTAGTCGTGGACGACCTGCCATAACATATATAGATCAACTTGAAAGGGATACTGAACTTGGGAGAAACGAAATTGCGACAACTATGGAGAATCGGAAAGCATGGAAGGATCTCATTTCCAGTGTCCGAGTTCGCTCGACCTGGTAGTAGTACCACCACTACAGCACTACACCCCACCCATAGGGTAGGTGTTGTTTCAAAATCTAAATTTTGGTGGAAAAGTGGGGGCACCGAGCCCCGCCGGACTCCCGGTTCACAAGTTTAACAATAAAAAAATGTTGAATTTAAATAAAATCACAAGTTTGAGCGCAAAACACATTATTTATTTCATAAAATCTTTGAAGTCTTTATTGCCCGCACTTTTGCGTTCAATAAAGAGGATATTTTAAAGAAAACAAATTAATATTTCACACCATCACACCTTATCAACACATTTCTTAACAACACAACGCGTCTTTAGGACAAGAGTTTAAAATTAATAAAATAAAAGATTTGGGTCTTATAATTTAGCTGCCTGAAGTTTCCAAATATCTCCGGCAAATCTCGGTAAAATTTAAAACTTAATTTCATATTTTTTCATAAATTTCAAATAAGAAGGGAAAATGGAGTATGTCTAGCTACATAGAAGTCGAAGGGGAAGAGGTCGTGGAAGAAAATACAAGGGGAAGAAAGTCAAGAAAAGAGGATCGAAGAGGGGGGGAAGAAATAGAAGGGAAAATCTCCGATCGAAGCTCGGAAGATTATCTGTTTGAACTGATATGTATTTATTTCGTTGGGAAATTCTAATTATAAATTATATCTAGATTATATTACAAAAAGTAAAACTAAAACCCTTTAATTTTTAAAGGTTAATTAAGTATTAAATGGTTATTGACTAATAGGTACTTTTTAACAGCTTGTTGTTTGCGAAATAAGTGGAAAATTTCTAAAATCCGGCGTGGTCACTAGAACACAAAGAAAGAAACCAACTATATTCATAAGTTGGTACGGATGGTACGAATGGTGAGAGACCGGGACAGTGGGGGGGGGGGGGGGGGGGGTACTTGACCCTAACGCCCAAGCAGAGGGCCAGCCACCTGGTGTCACCATCCGTGATGTCCTCGAGGCTAAACATCCGCCACAGATGGACGTGCCATCGGATGCCCTCGAACCTTGTCCGGACCTTCCACCCCTGGAAGATGTAGAGATCACCGGGCTGATGGTCCTCAAGGCCACTAGGATGCTTCGCGGTAGCGCTGGACGTGTCGGAGGAGACGGCGAACTCTGGAGTGCGCTACTGACACGCCACGAGGCGCACAGCGCCCGTCTGCGTGAGGCTGTAGCCGGTTTGGCCCGTCGACTTGCCAACTCTTTGGTACCGTGGGGTGAGATTCGGGCGCTGCGAGCGTGTCGGCTCATTGCGCTCGATAAGAAGCCTGGAGTCCGCCCAATTGGTATAGGGGAGGTCCTGTATCGTCTCCTGGCAAACTGTCTCACCTCGGAGACGAAGGCTGACCTCGTTCAGCAGTGTGGGGCCGATCAGCTGTGTGCTGGCGTCAAGGCTGGAACTGAAGGCGCTGTCCACGCAATGAACGCCATCTACGAGGAAGAAGAGACTGAGGCGATGCTCCTCGTAGATGCGAAGAACGCCTTCAACTCAGTTAGTCGCCCCGTGTCCCTCTGGAACTGCCGAGTCCTATGGCATCGTGCCTCCCGGTTCCTTTTTAATTCATATAATGGTCACGCGGCCCTCTACCTCCACAGCAGTGATGACCCGATATGGAGCCAGGAGGGTTGGACGCAGGGGGACCCCGCAGCTATGTTGGGCTACGGTTGCGCGACCCTGCCCATGGTGCGCCAGTTGCGGCAGGTCGATCCGCCATTTTCGCCAGACAACGCCACAGCTCACTGTTCGATGACACCGTCATCCCAGACATGACATGTGACTCATCTACTAGTCCACGACTCCTAGATCCCCAACCTCACATCGGCCGCCAGCGTCAGTGCTGGTACGCAGATGACTCGGCCTCTGCCGGTAAACTCGCCAAAATACGCCTGTGGTGGGATGAGTTGACGGGGGTCGGCCCCCAGATAGGCTACACTCCGGAGCCGACCAAGAGCTTCCTCGTCGTGAAACCAGGTTACGAGGCTGAGGCGAGGGAGTTGTTCGGTGACACGGGTGTCCAGATCGTGAGTGGCCACCGGTTCCTTGGGGGCTTCATCGGGGAGCCCGCGGACCGTAAGGCTTTTGTGGGGGAGAAGGTAGCTGGTTGGGTGGACAGTATCAAGAAGCTCTCGACGGTCGCCAGTGAATATCCCCAGTCCGCCCACACGGGGGTCACCTTGTGTGTCCAAGCTGAGTGGGACTACCTACTGCGCGTGGTACCGACTGCCGATGAGGAAATCGCGCCCATCCGTTCCGTTCTCCTCCAACATTTTGTACCCGCAATCTTCGGGACTCCACTAGGCGCTGCCGACGAGGACCTCATCCTGCTCCCCGCCCGTCACGGAGGGGTCGGCTTCCGCAACCCTCTGTTGCGCCACGACCCAGCCAGGGCAGCCTCCACTGAGGGGACGTCCCTGGTAACTGAGGCCCTACGTTCCGGCACGCCACTCCTTGTGCCGGAGCACGTCCACCAACTCAACCAGGCCCTCAAGCGATCGAGGGAAGAACAAGAGACCACGTTTCTCGAGAAAAGGGATACTGCCCTGCAAAGCCTCCCTGCCCACCGACGCAGAACTGTCGAGCGGGCGGTTAATAATAAGACCGGTGGTTGGCTGACCGCCCAGCCGTCAGTACTGGACGGTACAGATCTTAGTGCAGAGGAGTTCCGCGATAACCTTGCGCTCCGGTATGGCCTGGTCCCTCCCGGTTTGCCAGCTACGTGTGAGGGTTGTGGGGGCGAGTTCTCCACCACCCACGCACTAAGCTGCAAGTCGGGGGGACTGGTCGTTAAAAGGCACAACGAGGTCCGGGACGTCTTCGGAGACCTTCTCTCCTCCGTTGTCGGACCTTCGAGTGTGGAGCGGGAGGTGACCCTGTCGCGGGGTCACCTGGACAGCGCCGGTTTTGTGGTCGGTGGCGTTCGGGCCGACCTGGTTGCACGTGGGGTCTGGGCTTCTCAACGGGTGGCGTCGTTCGACATTGCTGTATTAAATGCTGACGCCACCTCTTATGCCCAGGCCAACCATTCAACCGAGTCGCTGCTAGACGAGCGCTGCCACAATAAGACGCGCCACTACCGCACCGTATGTGAGGACCGGAGGATGTCATTTACCCCCCTGGTCGGAACGACAGATGGTGTCTGGTGCCGAGAGGCCCAGATACTGTTAAAACACATCGCCAAGGCTCTCGTTGCTAAACACCAAGGGATGAGGGAAAGGGGCCTTGCGTGTGTTTTGGGGGGTGTCCGGCGGCGCCTTCAATTCGCCCTCCTCCGGTACAGTTCCCTCTGCCTCCGTGGCGGACGACGATCATGGCGCGATTTGGGGTTCGGGGATGGTGCGGGTCTGCGAGGTCACGACATCCCCGCGCAGTATTGACCGGCTGCTTCGGCTCTTCATCGGCAACGCATCGGCTCTTAAGTTCAAGAAACAACTGGACGCGCTCTACACAACTAAATATTAACTCAACATCAATTTGCAATATTTATTGTTAACTATTATTGCAAGTATAAAGTTTATTAAGTATTGAAATTAATTAATTAATTAATTATTAATTTTTGTACTATTGTGTAGATCTGTCAATTATAAGAGTATACCGTTACAGTGATAATTATACACAATAATTTATTTATTATATTCATAACAAATTTCATATAAATTTGGCCTGATGTCTAAGATTTGATATCATTCAACGCATGGTTGAGTGCCGTGCTGAATAGGTACAAACGATTGCTAGTGCCTAGTAGCATGGCTGCACTAGGATAAAACATCACTAGGATACAACTAGTATAAAACGTTAACGAACGTTGAGTATATTAAATATACTCAACAAAATTATAAATTATAATATTATTATTAATTTATACAAAAATTTTTGTAGGGAATATTGATTAAAGTAGAGTGTCATAATATTATACTTCAGCTTGGTAAGATGGATGCCATTGGATGTGGAATAAGCAACCGGTATCTGGTTGTATGTGAAAATATAGTGGATAATAGTATTATATTTAATAAATATATAACCTGTATCAATGTCATCTAGATTGTCATTGGCAATGTTTTCAACAATTTCTTCTTCCTCTAAGAAAGTGGGAAGTTCCCGGGCATCCTTGACTATTGGTTGAATCGGATCATTAGCAACTTGCGTACTGGTACAAGGAAGCCCATATTTAGTCGGAACCTTACCGACTGGTTTATCGGGAGCTCTACTTGGTTCTTCTATTCTCGATGTAGAAGTCTTACTGCTGCTTCTACTGAGTGAATCCAATGCCCTCCACAAGAATGACGACCGCCGTCGAGGTGAAGGAGTATCAGTTTTCTCAGATTTTTTCTGAACATCAAAATAGTTACGTATTTTATTTAAATTATTATTTATTTATGTTAGTTAGTAATGTAATATTCTTTGTTGGATAATGGATTATAGGACACGCGGCAAAGAATAATAGTGGATCCTAAAGCAGTATGATATACTAAGCGATTCCTTTACAACCAATAAGATGAAAACAAAAAGAACTGTATAGAGTTGAACAGTTGTCAGAAGGCCAACAATAATTAATAGTCTATGTATGGTTATAATGATTAAAAAGTCAACGCTATTGAGTAACTTTACAAGGTGCAATATCCTACCTTTTATTACTTTCAGTATCAAATAACTTCTGGATATGCTCAACTACTGGAAATGACTCCCTATCTAAAGTAAATAAAATAGAGTACACCATACCTGACTGGACTCTCCTATTCCAAACAGTCTCGATTTGAGCGATCGAGATTTAGCTTTTATATTCGCCGATTCGAGATACCGTTGTGCTTGCGAGTTATCGTTGGTGGTACCACTAGGTCGTCTTTGTCGTGATTCCAACTTGTCAGTTTTATTCACAACTTTTGGTGGCGATGTTGGTATCGGCGATTTTGGCATTGGCGATTTTGACAGCGGCAATTTTGAAATCAGCGATTTGCTATCAATTATTTTCGTAAATTGTGGCATGCGGGATGGTTGCATGCTTCTATGTACATTGGCGGGCACGGAAGTACCTGTTTCATACTGAAATTATATAATAATTATTTATATACATTTGTTATTATTATTATTTACATGCATACGAAGATCAGAGCACTGACAGAACTAGTTGTACTTATTAAGAAAATGTAACATTACAAAAAATTATTGTTTTTTTTGGGGAATTTATTTAATGGATTTGAGTTAAAAAACAATAATTTACAACAAATTATTATTGTAGCTAGTGATTTTTATTATTGTAGTTAATATTTTCTTACAATCTAGTTTTACAATAATTTAAGTAAAATATAAAAATTTTAATATATTATACAAAATATTCTAGACCAAACTACTGTATATTTGTTTTAGGGAACAAAATTTAGTTTTATTTAGAATTGCTTCATACATTATGTTGTCGAATATTTTCAAATAAAAACTAACAAAAATTCTAATTAAAAAATATTTTTACTAGCTGATAAAAACTACTAAATAACAATTAAAATCACTAGTTACCATGAAAATTTGTATTTGTTAGGAATTGTTTTTAACATTAATGACACCCAAAAAAACACATTTTTTCAAATACAATATTTTTTTGTTCTAGAACATTTTTTCAAATGTTCTAGAATAAAAAAATATTGTTATATAACATTACAGTTACAAAAATGAGTAGTCAATATGTTCTAGAACATTTTTAACAAAATTAAGAACAACTAGGTTTGAAAACAACAAAATAACCTATTTAATTCCAAATGTTATAAAACAACAATCATTTGTTCTAGAACAAAATTAATAAAACAAATGAATAGACAATAAGTTCTAGAACATTTTTAAAGAAACAAGTAACAAAAAAATGTAAGGTAACACTTTTTTGGACCATTTTGACACGCTCACGCAATTTATTCATTTTGCACTGATTAACCACCAACAATTGCCAATCTATCCGGTACACATGGTAGAATATGAGTGGGAGTGTTACACATCGGGTTAATGGTCTACATTAGCCAATTTATAAGCCATTAAATACCGTGTCACGTATTTGACAAAAAATCGGACAACTTTCACTTTTTGTACATATTTCTGATATCTCAAATTTAATACGAAGCTACGTTTATTTGTTCACAGGAATTATACTCAGCAGGGGTATTAATCGTTTAGCACCTGAATTGTCATTTTAATGGCCAAAATGGACCCGTAATCACAATAACAAAATTTGAAATTTGTCACTTCAGTGACGATTTTTTTTTTCAAAATATATTTTCCTATAACAAACTCTTTCGGAAATCAAATTATCAAAATCATCCGACCATTCATTCTCAAATGGTTTACATTTTTGTATATTTTTTGTCTCGTACATAGGTGGAATTTGTGACAACACATAAAAACGGTGACAGCATTCAGCCACAGTCAAAAATGGCAACAACAAACAATGTAATTAACAGGAGATTGCATTCCTAAAATAATTCTGCCAAGTTTCGGCTCCACATATCGCCGGCAAGTCGTAGCAAAACAGACCAATTTAATTTTAATTCAACATTACAATAAAGTCGGAGTTGGGGACTTCCACCGTTTCTGAAACACATTTCATCTTTAAATTAAACTAATATATTTCTCCCCTATAGGGCCATAATCAGAGTACTGTAGGCCCAACCGAACTAGACTAAGCAAATCTATAGTATGAAACTAACTACTTTATAATATGAAATCAGACAGTCTCATGTTGCCAGACTGTCTGATTTTATATGTATGTAGTCTCATGTGCCGGCTTGTAGATATGACTACAACTACATGTAGGTAGTGGTGAACAGTATTGCAGAGTACTTCAGTACATGATTTGAATGTTGCACTGATATTTTGAGTGTTATCCCCACACGCGTCCTGCGACCTTCGGGCGACAAGTGAGAGAATTACTTTTAGGACTGCGATATGCTGTTATTCACATTGTTTGTGGTTATTTTGACTGGGGTCTACCGTTTCAATTACTGTGGTTGAGTGTTGTCACCGTCTTTATGTGTTGCTACCACCTGCTCCTTTCCCTTAATTGATGATTTAACATTGAGGCGAGATATAAATTCGCCGATATGGGATTTGCGTTAAGTACCCCCCCCCCCCCCCCCCCCCCCCTATCCTATCCAAATTAATAACAATACTCACTAATTGGTTATGATTACACTCGTCACTTGGTAACGCAATATCTCCCATAGACGATCTACGTGTAGGTATTGCACTAGTCTCATTCATGTCCTGAATCTGATCACTGCTGGACACCTCTTGGATATTGTAATCCGCAACCTTGTAGGACAGTTGGGAAGTCAAATCAAATACTGCGGAACTCTTCCGCGGTTTAATTTCATCAGGAATTTCTTCTTCTACCTCAATTGTCCGACCCTAGCAACCAAAATAAAATATATAAATAAGAAATAAGAAATAAATAAATAAAAAATAAATGTTGCAATCTCAGACAGAGTGAACCAGTGCATTTCCAGAATGAGTGAATTACACCAAACAGTGTCGGGCCTAGTGTTCCTGTTTGACTGAGGCTTATACCAACCAATGCAGTGCCAAATAGAGTAAAACTGATACCAACCAGTTTTTTTTTTGCACATAAACACATTCTCTTTCATCGGGTACAAAATCCCTCGAGATAACCGGTTCATATATCAGGAGTGCCTTAGACTTGTTGATTCGTTAGCGGATAACTTACTCTTTGCCAATATTTCGCTATAGTTTTCCGTTTTACATAGGAGTTCCAAACTCTCTACATCGTGACCAGTTGGTATAGAAATGCACTACGAAAATTTCTCCATATTAATGGAAGATTAATTTCTTCGAATATTTCATATGGGTTATTTGGAATCAATCAATTAATTCGAGAAATATACCAATCGATATTCTAACTGTCCTGCGATTGATCAGAGCCCCTAACCCACTATTGCAATCAATAACACGGACAACTGGCACCCTAAACAACCAGCAACACTATTTGTGACTTTGTTCAACTATAAGGAAATGCGCGAAAAAATATGCAGTCCCACAGCTCTTGTCACTATTACAATGTGAATGTCAAAGGAGTTACTCTCCTGTCTGATCTTGGTACCAACGTTATGGATTCAATCGAACTGGGTCATTTGGAATTAATCAAATCACTTTATGGATCGGATATGGTGAGCTTCACTACAAAGTTGGACAAAGTGAAAGCGTATCTGGAGTCAATTATAACTTAATTACATTGCTCTATCAGTTTGGTAATTAATATTTTATTTTTTATATTTTATATTTTATTATTTTAAAAAGTTCATAGTAGAAGTTCAAAACCGCTATGAAGCACTTCAGTCAATGGATGAAGACCAGTCCACCGATTCAATATACCAGAATATAATAAAAGCCCACAAGGAATCAGCTAAGAGGCATATCCCCCAGAAACCCAAACGAAAACAGTATGTGCCATGGCAAAACTCTGAGGTTACTTGTAAGAGAGAAGATCTTAAGATAGCCTACAAAGTAAAGACCGAACAACCAACAACCGAAAACATTAACAAGGTTGAGAAAGCTAAGGATGATCTTAAATTGGCCTACAACATCAGCCAGGAAAAGTACATACAGGATAAAATTGAAGCAATTACAACTGCTCACATACAGCAACAATCAAGACTTACCTGGCAAACTGTAAATGAGGTATCTGGTCGGAAAAGTTGTGCAAAGGGGCGCCTCAAAGCTGATAGTCCTGAAGAACGTGTTGGGAAGTGGAAAAATCACTTCAGCAACTTGCTTGGGCAGCCACCAAACATCGAGGTCAGCCCTACAAGGAAAATATATGACAAGACACTACCTATAGAGACAGGGGACTTCACACCTGCCGAACTCCAAAGAAGCATTAAAAGCATGTCCAATAATAAAGCGAGTGGATTAGATGAAATTCCAGCGGAGGTATGGAAAACAGGAGTGCTAAACAGACCATTATTGAATGTTTGCAACCGGATGTTAAAAGGGGAAAAGCCTCCACCAATTTGGACTAAAGGTCAACTAAAGCCTCTCCCCAAGAAAGGAGACCTCGGTATACCAACAAACTATCGTGGGATCTGTCTGCTTGTGGTAGCTGTACCAAGTAGATCAAAAATAGCTCAGATACTTGCACTACGGAAACTGATTGAAGGAATTAAGTCCAAGAATCTCCCCGCAGTCATGACTTTTGTGGACTTCAAGAAGGCATTCGACTCCATCCATAGAGGTAAAATGCTTGAAATCCTAAGAGCTTATGGAATACCAGAAGTAATCGTTGCTGGCATTGGATTGTTATATTGTGACACAGAAGCACAGGTACTCTCACCAGATGGTGAAACTGAGTTTTTCTCAATCCTGGCTGGCGTACTGCAAGGTGACACATTAGCACCATTACTATTTGTAATTGTGCTGGATTACGCAATGAGGACGGCCACAAAGGGTTCAGATCTGGGATTCACACTTCAAGAACGCAGACGTAGTAGATATCCGGCAACTAGTCACAGGCACCGACTTCGCGGATGACATCGCCCTGCTCTCTAATACGCTAGGAGATGCACAGCTTCTACTGAATAAAGTGGAGAGGGCTGCTAAGGAGGTTGGATTGCATATAATTGCTACCAAGACCGAATTCATGACTTTTAATGTTGATGGAAACTTGACAACCATTGATAATAATCAACTAAGGAAGGTTGACGACTTCCAGTACCTATGATCATGGATAGAGAGTAGCAAAAAGGACATAGAAGTTAGGAAAGCAAAGGCTTGGGTGGCTCTATCAGGGATGGATACCATCTGGAAATCAGATCTCCCCAGGCACCTGAAGACTAAGTTCTTTCGAGCCACAGTGGAAAGTGTATTTTTATACGGGGGCGAGACCTGGACACTGACTAACTCACTTGAACAACGAATTGATGGTTGCTACACAAGACTACTACGGGCAGCCCTAAACATCAACTGGAGACAACACATGACAAATGCCGAGCTTAATGGTACAATACCACCTGTATCAACCACCCTCCGTGAACGCAGATTAAGATTCAGTGGGCACTGCTGGCGATGTAAAGACGAGGTCATACCAGATCTACTTTTCTGGCAACCAACTCATGGAAAGCGTAGTCGTGGACGACCGGCCATAACATATATAGATCAAATTGAAAGGGATAGTGAACTTGGGAGAAACGAAATTGCGACAACTATGGAGAATAGGGAAGCCTGGAAGGATCTCATTTCCACTGTCCGAGTTCGCTCGACTTAGTAGTAGTAGTAGTAGTATTTTAAAAAGTATTTAATTTTATTAGCATACGTGCGGTTTTAAACCTTTTAATCTGAATATTAAAAGCCAGTTTGTCTGGCGGTGCGCACTGTTTGTGCAAGACTACTACAGTGCAGTTCCAGACAGAGTACGTAACGTTTATGATACCAACCAATGCAGTTCCAGACCGAATAAGGTTTATGATACCAACCAAAATGCAGTTCCAGACCGAATAACGTTTATGATACCAACCAATGCAGTTCCAGACCGAATAAGGTTTATGATACCAACCAAGGCAGTACCAGACGGAATAAGGTTTTTGATACCAACCAAAATGCAGTTCCAGGCAGAGTGAGGTTTATTATACCAACCAGTGCAGTTCCAGACAGAGTGAGGTTTATTATACCAACCAGTGCAGTTCCAGACAGAGTTGGTTTTAAAATAGAACTTCTCTTGTCACAACGCAATGATCGCCTTCTAATCCTTTTGGCGTTAATCGTTACGGTCTGTCTATTTTCCTTTTCCTGTTCTTTTTCCAGTAGAAACCGTTTTAAGTTCGCATTGTAAGATTCATTTTTTACTCGTTTCCCAATTTGATCTGAACTGAAATTCGTCCGGGGTATATCTCCATAGCTTTTAGCCTGCAATGATAATATTATTCGTGGAAATTAATCCTTATTGCCAATGGCCCGAAGGGACAATGAAGATTTCCGAAATTCCACAAAATTTACTAAACTTGAGCCTCATGACTTGCGTTCAATTATAGCTTTAATGGGATGAAACTCTTGTAACATGACAGACACATGAGTGCTTCAAATATAAAAAACGCTGGAGGCTTCCAGATATTATCCAGGTTATGTTTGTAACTTACTTCAACTTCAAATCGATTGTTTTCAAATACACTGTATTTTGCATAAATTTCAAAATTTGCGAATGCGCAGTATTGGATTTGTTATTTGATTTGATTTTTGTTTTAGAATGTTGGGAATCTGACTCTGAGTTCTAAAAAGTAACCGACATAATTTGGAAATATAGTTTAGAATAAAGTAATGGTGACTTTTTACGAAAAATCTAGAGTTTTCATTCAGAAATTTCAAATTTGAAGCCCAAATTTAAAATTTGTCAATTTGAATCCGAATACTGCGATCGCATTAATTACGTTAATTTATGCAGAATCAAACCATTTAACTTAATTAATATGGATTTTTTATAAAATAACTGTTATTGCAATAGATTGAGAGTAATGATATTTACCGGTTTTATTACATCATCATCAGGGATGGCTATATCTCCCATTGATGCTCGCGACCCGAGGGATTGACTGTCATTCTTGCACTGGCTTCCTGGTCTCGATGACTCTGAAATGGCCTTTAAAGTCCCTTGTGAAAACTCCCTTTCATCAGAAACACCCACGTCTACGGAGAGAGCTGATAGGTCAAGCTGGGCTGAACTTTTTCGTGGTAGAATGTCTCCAACCGGTTCATTATCGTCTTGTGGCCTATTCTGTGAGAATTGGGAAAAAATAACATAATAACATAATAAAATAGCACTGAAAATCTCCTGGGCATTAATTACTATAACCTGTTGCCATAATTTTTGATTGATTTGGTTCATTGGTTAAAGTATTATTTTTGCTGATATTATACAGTATTACCCATAATACAGTATATTGTATTATAAAAGTTGAATAATATTTAACGAATAATATCAGCACAAAGAATACCATAAAATATCAATAAAAATAATGGGTAACAGCAACAGATCATACTGTAGTAATGCGTACTGACCAAATCCTACTGCCGTTGTTGAAAAGATGCTGAAAGTGGTTACTTAGCAGACAGAGTGTATGGGTGATAGAAAAGAAGATAAAATATTGAGGGTCTATAGCTGGTTATATTATATCAATTAAAGATTCAATAGTAAATGTTTTCGACCTACTGGTCTGCATCAGACTATGCACTGGCAACTATCAGGAAAAGGTGAGAGTCTACTGTATATAGATAAGAGTTTTAATGTGGAATACCTGATAGGTGAATCCCAGAAAAGTTAACGTGTATAATATATATAATGTATGGTAATTGTGATGGGTAAATTACACAGAGTTAGTTATAAGCTGTCAATCTAAAGTACAAATATAAGGAAAAGCTGGGTTCAGCTTTCCTTATACAGTATTCGTACTTTAGATTGACAGCTTATAACTAACTCTGTGTAATTTACCCATCACGATTACCATACATTATATACACGTTACCAAGGTACCAGGTTCGAGGCCCAATAGGGTCTGTTGATATTTTTCCTTATGTAGCCTACTATTAAATTATATTTAATACACCGTCACTATACCCCACAATAATTAATTTATAATTATTAATAATATTAATTGATATCTGTTTTTGAGTCTATATGTGCATTTTGCGGTTATGTAGAAAGCAATTGTATTTTTTTTTTGTTTATTTGGTATATTTGGTTGTTTATTTGGTTATTTTTTCATTGTTTGTGCTATTTTACGTAGGGCCTACAACTCTGTACTTATATATTTTTTTGTATAATGTACGATATGAATTAAATAAATTGTCTAAACTCACCAAAGTGGTTCCGGAACGCGTTCTTATCGGCACATCATCCTGTCTGGGCCCCCGAAGGGACATTCGACGGCTACCAAATGTTTTCTTTTTATTTCTTTCGCCAGTTCGAGTTGTCATTTTTACTTCTTTATGATGGCAACTTTATAGCGTAATAGACAAGAGAAACACCTCATCCAGTATTAAAAATGTCAGCACCATTTCTATATTATACGTACTGTAATTAGTTCCAAATTATATTGTAATGATACTCAAAGTTTTCAAATAATTTGTTATCATTCATGGCGGAGTTAGCAGGTCCAATGCAGATAACATACCTAACTTGATTGTTCTTTGGCTTTGGCAAGCATTCCATTCTATACCTCCCCCACATATAAAAAATAACTTTTATATGTGTGTGTAAACTGTAGTAAGCACACTATTACTTAAACATAAATTAAAATTAAAATTCCTACTGTAAAATACTTCTGATCATTTACCGACAATTAAAATTTCTTAATTATCGGGATAATTAAGAAATTTTAATTGTCGGTAAATGATCAGAAGTATTTTACAGTAGGAATTTTAATTTTAATTTATGTTTAAGTAATAGTGTGCTTACTACAGTTTACACACACATATAAAAGTTATTTTTTAGTTATTTTTAGTCATTTACTTATTCGTAAATTTTCTGTGTACCCGGTATCATTATCCGGTATCGTAACCCGGTATGTACCCGGTATCATTATTTTTGGTTTCATCTGACCAGTGAGGTGAATCTGAGACGCATAGGAAGCAGAATCAGTGGAAGGAGAAAGAGCGGGCTAAGTTACGCGGTGGATACATTTGTTTCTGGTTCTTTCATAATAACCAGCATTTTCAATTTAGTATTTTCTAGAACATGTTAGCTATTGATTAAAATAAGAATATATGTTTTAGAAAAAATATCTTTTGTCCTTTCACAATTTTCATACCATATAATTTTGCAATTTTTTAAAAAATTGGCTATATCCGTATTTAAAGAAATTAATATTTTTGAATAAATATTATTTGTTCTAGAGTAGTTTTATTTTATTTGTTGTCTTTTAATTGCATAGGTTCGTTAGGTTGTCCATTATTCTATATTTGTCATTCGGATGATTAATGGTGACAACAATAACCTGGTGTTCTAGATCTTTCAGATAGGGGTGGGGGGGGGGGGGGAACTTCCGACGCAATCAAAATTCATCCCTCTCCAGGGCAAAATCGACGCAAATAACAGCTGATTACTCTCAAAAATAAAACTGTAACCTGTTGTAATGAACTAACGGTAATGATTTATCTACTACAAGGAGAAAATGAAGACCAGGCGGAACTTTATGAATGAATAACTGTACTATTATTATAATACACATCTGCAAAAGTTATAATACAGTTGGGCCTAATAAATCTATATAACTTCACTGCTGCTATTTAATCGGCTAGAGTTCCGTATAGAACTGCATTTATAAAACATATGTCATTGTTACTATGGCAACGTTAAAGAGTTCTAGAACAATAGACAAGTAATATATACTATTCTAGAACATAAATAAAATAAAAAATATTATGTTCTAGAACATATAGCTATTTTTTTTTAATTTGAAATAGCTAGTAAAAAAAAATTTTTTTTGAGATTTTAAAATAGCAATTTTCCATAACGTATCTGACGTCTCTACAAGTATTCGGTAAGTTTTTCAGATAATTTATCTTGATAGGCATTGCACTCCTTGCACCATGCTCTTGCGTCATAAATTTTTCTAATTTTTAGCCTAAACTTTCTTTTAATCGCTTTGAGTTGACCTTTGTTCATTTCGCAACCCTTTTGATTTTCTGGACAATCTTTACATATTTCCTGTTGTTTATTTACCGACTGCTGTTATACATTAACATTTTTTTTATATTATTACTAGCTATTTTAAATTTTGAAAATTACTAGCTATATGTTCTAGAACACTAAGTTCTTTATTTTATTTTTGTTCTAGAATAGTATATATTATATATTTTTTGTTCTAGAACTCTTCACTGTTGCCATGGTAACAATGATTTATGTTATAAAAATGCAGTTCTATACTGAACGGAACTGTTACCATTTAATCAATTACAATATTTTTAGTTTAACAAAAATTAATTCAAATTATGATTTAAATTCCTTGGCCATGTTAAATCTCCGTAGGAGACCTCTACGCACCGCTCTGAGTATTTCTTTTTAGCTACAGTACTGTACTGTAGGTATTATTAGATAGTGTTTTGCAATACTATAAAAACGGCCTTCGTAAAGTAATAATCTAATTAAATAACCATTCTAGAATTTCGATATATTTCTAAGAAACAATAAACAAATAGTTTAAGTTCGTCGGGAAGTCGGGTGCCATTGCTCCTTGAACCATTGATGTAGCGTCCTCTATGGAATAGTAGGCCTACATTGTGCAGATGGTGAATACGAAAGGAACACCACCGGACAGGCTAGGCTCAGCCACTACCGGGACATCCTGTCTTGGAATAATATAATGTAAATTCAATGAATTGGCCCCTCTTCCAAATATTTCTACAAATCCTAATGAGATTGCGTAAAATTTGAAAGATAGATAGTTTCACCTCCCTCCTCCTTGCTGGGTAAGCCAAAGTTTTATTTTTACTTTCAGTCCCAAGCAACAAGTGTTTGAAACAGGTGTCTCCGTCGATATTGCACCAATTACTCGCAGTTATTATTCAACCTTTAGTGATTTGTTCTTGATGGAACGTGCAAGGATTCCAAATATATTATGTAAACAATATCCAAATATATTATGTAAACAATATCCAAATATATTATGTAAACAATAATAAATAATACAAATAAATAATATATAATGAATAATGTAAAACAGTAGGGAACCAGCCAGTTTAGTTGGTCACGTGCTGCTCGAAGTCCCGGACTAGTTAACAAGTCAGCTTAGTTGTTCACGTGCTGTTCGAAGTCCCAGTTCCAGACTAGTTAACCAGTCAGCTTAGTTGTTCTCGTGTTGCTCGAAGCCCCAGACTAGTTAACCAGTCAGCTTAGTTGTTCACGTGCTGCTCGAAGTCCCAGAATAGTTAACCAGTCAGCTTAGTTGTTCACGTGCTGCTCGAAGTCCCAGAATAGATAAAACAACAACAATAACGGATGAGAGAGTTAAACCGATAATAAATAATTTATTCTGATTCAATGTATTACATTTAGTCTTACTCTATTCATGTATTCAATGTTAAAACAGATTTGAATTTACCGCCAAAATATAGGTAACTTTTTTGTATGGTTAATATACACTACCCTTTCATTGTAGCGCGTGGTTAAAGACGGCCAAAGTACTGTAGGGTTGAGCACAATGGCAGCAGATGATGGTATGGCAGATGGGAGGCCATGAGGAGGTAAATTGCGGACATACAAGGTATCAGATAGTATTTCCAGGTCTATCTTTCACCTGAGCCGCTAGCTGAATGGTTAGAGCGTCAGGCTTCCAACCCTGAGGTCACCAGTTCGATCCCACCTGGACGTCATTGCCGTCTTTGCAAAAGCTGCGAGCAACAAAAAGGTATAAAAATATGAAACCATTCATTCACCCTTAACACCAATAATAAATTATAAAATATTTCCAGTACATATCTTTCAATCATTTGAATTTCCCCCGCTATGGCTGTATGGAGCGGGGTGGCACATTTTAGGGACTTGTTGGGGACTCGGTACAATACAGCAATAGTACTGTAATACATGGTACTGAATTACACCTCACGCTTACACCTATCAGCCTATTACTGTATTAGGCATAATCTGATAACATGGATAATATAATTTATATTGCAGTCTGGCAGTACTGCTGCTGCTGCATACCGGTAGGCCTAGTTATACTGCTCTACAGCTCTAATCTAATACTGTACGCTGTAATACGGTACTCTAGTCATTCTGGAACAGGAAGTATAAGTCTGTAAGTGAATGCAAGCAATAGGCCTACACTAATACTGCTGTACTGCAATACAGGAATAATATATAGGAGTACAGGAGTCTGGGAGTAGGCCTACTTCCTACTTATTCCAGCCTACTGGAATACATCAATAATCAGATAATGGCTACCGGTTCCACTACTAATGCAACTCCCGATACTTTGCTTGGAGCTCTTCGTCTACAATGCGTGGAAGACATTTTTCAAAGGGTGGTTTCCTCAAGTTCTGACTCTGATTTTCAGGAAGCTGTTAGTAAACACCTTGGAAAACTGCTGGATTTTTTGGGTTACAAAGAGGGAGGTGTTCGGAGTCGAGTTATGGAATTACTTATGCACATAAATAACAGGTGTGTTGAAGTTCAAGTTTAGTGACCCGAATGAAAAATCAATACGAGTACACCTGTACATGTTTCACATTTGTGATACGATGCGGTAGGCCCCTCAGTCTTGTTCATAATTGTGGTTAACTATGTTCTACGCATGTCCTTAGATCATAATAATAATGATGGGGTGATGATAACTCCACCTACTGGCTCCAGATGCCAGAAGTCGAGGAAATCCTTCCAAGTACCTAACTGATCTAGACTTTGCTGATCTAGCTGATCTTAGAATCACTAGAAGGAGCCCTACGGCTCCTCAGCTCATTAGAACATGCTGCTTCTAGTGTTGGTCTTTTTATTAACTCCAGAAAGACCAAAATTTTGACAGTTGACTTTGAAAGTTCTCAGCAGGTTTCTGATCGGATGAGCATAAGCTCAAAGGATGGTATGCTTGTGCTTGAGCATGTGGACGACTTCTGTTACCTGGGATCATGGATCCGTAAGTCAGGCAGTCAGGTGAGGACCTTCGAATACGTAAGGGAAAGGCAAGGCATGGGCAGCCTTGAATAGGCTTTCCAGGATTTGGAAGTCACCGAGAATTAATCGGAAACTTAAGGTCCGATTATTTAGAGCAGCAGTAGTTCCAGTACTCCTCTATGGGAGTCCATGCTGGGCTCTAACTGCTGAGGACACCAAATCTCTGGATGGCACATTCACAAGAATGCTACGCCGGGTTCATTGTGTCAAGTACAATGCACACATCTCCAACCAGACACTATATAACATTTCAGGTGTCTCATTGGTTCCCCCAAGCTTGACACTAGAACAAAATCGCCTCCGCTTTGCAGGACATTGCTTTCGCCTGTTCGCCTGTTCGCCGTGAGGACCAGCCAGTGCATAATCTTGTACTTTGGCAGCCTCATGGAATAAGCATGGTGGACAGCCCATGACTTTCTTGAGACGCATCTTAAAGGACACTGGCCTTGAAGATGCGGATGATCTAGCAAATGTCATGGGTGATAGGGAGTTGTGGCGGCGCAATTTTGTCGACAAGCCGGCACAGCATTATTAAAAATGCAGCTGCAATGCAGCATGCCGATACTAGTAGTAGTAGTAGTAGTAGGCCCCTCAGTCAGTCTGTCTGCTGTCAGTCAGTGGCTACCGGCTGACCGCTGGACCGGTACAGTGGTACAGTTGGTGACATTTTGTATCGGTTCTCCAACTACTCAGCTACTACTAGGCCTACTACTGTAGGCCTACTAGGTCGAGCGAACTCAGACAGTCAGGCAGTGGAAATGAGATCCTTTCAGGCTTCCCGATTCTCCATAGTTGTCGCAATTTCGTTTCTCTCAAGTTCAGTATCCCTTTCAAGCTGGTCTATATATGTGGTTGCAGGGTTGGTTATATTGAAAAATATCGAGAGTAAAAGTAACGCGAGTAAAAATTTCGAGTGTTGAAAAATAACGATAATATCTGAATATCGCGAGTTCAAAAAATATCGAGAGTAAATATATCGAGTGTTGAAAAATATCGAGTGTTGAAAAATATCGAGAGTAAAAATATCGAGTGTTGAAAATTATCGAGAGTAAAAATATCGAGTGTTGAAAATTATCGAGAGTAAATATATCAATCGAGTGTTTAAAAATATCGAGAGTAAAATTATCGAGTGTTGAAAAATATCGAGTGTTGGCGTTGGGGATTATCCTGTTTGGGGGAAGGAAACAGATTGGAAAGGTTTACTGTGGAAGATCACCCATGGTGGTGAACAGGCATTCCTTTAGGAAACATAGTGGAAGGGTTTACTGTGGAAGATCACCCATGGTGATCTTCAGGCATTCCTTGGCTTAAAAACGATTATCGCATTCAATGTATTTTATTGGATATTTTTTTAATGTAAACGCTGCTCTGTCTGTACTGTGCGTGCAGTAGCCCAATGTAATTGGAGTTAGCTAACTGACAGATACTATTTCACGTTCTAGTATTATTGTTAACTAATTTGGAATTCAATAATTTTAATTTATCTAAAAATATTTTCAATATAAAAAGTGCGAATCCACAATCTAGTCTAAATTGCGTATATTTTTGCTATAAAACACCCTTCCTTTAGGGCTTAATAAAGCCGCAATAAAGATAAAAGACTACAAACCTGGGCAGTAGTGGGCACTAACTAAATCCAGGTGATTTTTCTGAATGTAGAGATTTTACTCTTTTCTAGAGATTTAACTCACGGTATTCAAGAAACAAATTGTCAAACTATCTTTAGACTGTTTACTGTTTATTTCAGTACTGGAATGAATATGTTACTGATGCCGTTTCCAATTAATTTGTTTAATTGGGTATCTCAATAACATATTTGTTTTAGGCCAAATTATTAATAGTTTATCTATTATTTTTTTTACAGGTTGAAAAATCGCCCCGAGATTGAGTTACCAGTTTCGGAGATGATTCGACTTTACAGCGACCCAAATGCTTCCGCTTTTATAACGAACTTCGCCTTAATTTATATCAAGATGGGATTTCCGAGGTTTGTGGAATTTTTAGGGATTTCTGAAACAATATAGTTTATACTGTTCATTATTTCTCATATGTAATAAACTACTAAAGGTAAGTTGTGTAGTTTTTCTGTTCCTTGTGTTGTTTTTCTTTATTACCAACCCTCGATGTTTATTTGACCTTGTTCGTTACGCTCACCAGATCGTACATCTCGGCTATTGGCGACGAATAGAGCTACTTTTCTCCACAGTTAATAAAATCTTCCCAAGAGGGTTTGGGTGGTTCCTTTTTCAGAACCTCTCTAAAAATTGCACAAGTGTGTGTAGTAGCCAGTTTGTCCCCAATGTTTTCAGACTCACAAAATGTTACCCAAAGATCAGGAATCCAGCTGTGGTTATAACTATTTATGTTACCCAAAGATCAGGAATCCAGCTGTGGTTATACCTATTTATGTTACCCAAAGATCAGGAATCCAGCTGTGGTTATAATTATTTATGTTACCCAAAGATCAGGAATCCAGCTGTGGTTATAACTATTTATGTTACCCAAAGATCAGGAATCCAGCTGTGGTTATAACTATTTATGTTACCCAAAGATCAGGAATCCAGCTGTGGTTATAACTATTTATGTTACCCAAAGATCAGGAATCCAGCTGTGGTTATAACTATTTATGTTACCCAAAGATCAGGAATCCAGCTGTGGTTATAACTATTTATGTTACCCAAAGATCAGGAATCCAGCTGTGGTTATAACTATTTATGTTACCCAAAGATCAGGAATCCAGCTGTGGTTATAACTATTTATGTTACCCAAAGATCAGGAATCCAGCTGTGGTTATAACTATTTAATGCAGCTACATATTATATATATACCTACCAAGTCTTGAAATTTTACAAACTCTTTAACAGCAACCATGTAATACAGCATAGGTACACTGGTACAACAACTGGAAGGGTAACACTCCATGTAATACAGCACAGGTACACTGGTACAACAACTGGAGGGGTAACACTCCATGTAATACAGCATAGTTACACTGGTACAACAACTGGAAGGGTAACACTCCATGTAATACAGAACAGGTACACTGGTACAACAACTGGAAGGGTAACACTCCATGTAATACAGCATAGGTACACTGGTACAACAACTGGATGGGTAACACTCCATGTAATACAGCATAGGTACACTGGTACAACAACTGGAAGGGTAACACTCCATGTAATACAGCACAGGTACACTGGTACAACAACTGGAAGGGTAACACTCCATGTAATACAGCACAGGTACACTGGTACAACAACTGAAGGGTAACACTCCATGTAATACTGCACAGGTACACTGGTACAACAACTGGAAGGGTAACACTCCATGTAATACAGCATAGTTACACTGGTACAACAACTGGAAGGGTAACACTCCATGTAATACAGCACAGGTACACTGGTACAACAACTGGAAGGGTAACACTCCATGTAATACTGCACAGGTTCACTGGTACAACAACTGAAGGGTAACACTCCATGTAATACAGCACAGGTACACTGGTACAACAACTGGAGGGGTAACACTCCATGTAATACAGCATAGTTACACTGGTACAACAACTGGAAGGGTAACACTCCATGTAATACAGAACAGGTACACTGGTACAACAACTGGAAGGGTCACACTCCATGTAATACAGCACAGGTACACTGGTACAACAACTGGAAGGGTAACACTCCATGTAATACTGCACAGGTACACTGGTACAACAACTGAAGGGTAACACTCCATGTAATACAGCACAGGTACACTGGTACAACAACTGGAGGGGTAACACTCCATGTAATACAGCATAGTTACACTGGTACAACAACTGGAAGGGTAACACTCCATGTAATACAGAACAGGTACACTGGTACAACAACTGGAAGGGTAACACTCCATGTAATACAGCACAGGTACACTGGTACAACAACTGGAAGGGTAACACTCCATGTAATACAGCATAGGTACACTGGTACAACAACTGGAAGGGTAACACTCCATGTAATACAGCACAGGTACACTGGTACAACAACTGGAAGGGTAACACTCCATGTAATACAGCACAGGTACACTGGTACAACAACTGAAGGGTAACACTCCATGTAATACTGCACAGGTACACTGGTACAACAACTGGAAGGGTAACACTCCATGTAATACAGCATAGGTACACTGGTACAACAACTGGAACGGTAACACTCCATGTAATACAGAACAGGTACACTGGTACAACAACTGGAAGGGTAACACTCCATGTAATACAGCATAGGTACACTGGTACAACAACTGGATGGGTAACACTCCATGTAATACAGCACAGGTACACTGGTACAACAACTGGAAGGGTAACACTCCATGTAATACAGCACAGGTACACTGGTACAACAACTGGAAGGGTAACACTCCATGTAATACAGCACAGGTACACTGGTACAACAACTGGAAGGGTAACACTCCATGTAATACAGCATAGGTACACTGGTACAACAACTGGAAGGGTAACACTCCATGTAATACAGCACAGGTACACTGGTACAACAACTGGAAGGGTAACACTCCATGTAATACAGCATAGGTACACTGGTACAACAACTGGAAGGGTAACACTCCATGTAATACAGCACAGGTACACTGGTACAACAACTGGAAGGGTAACACTCCATGTAATACAGCACAGGTACACTGGTACAACAACTGGAAGGGTGACACTCCATGTAATACAGTATAGGTACACTGGTACAACAACTGGAAGGGTAACACTCCATGTAATACAGCACAGGTACACTGGTACAACAACTGGAAGGGTAACACTCCATGTAATACAGCACAGGTACACTGGTACAACAACTGGAAGGGTAACACTCCATGTAATACAGCATAGGTACACTGGTACAACAACTGGGAGGGTAACACTCCATGTAATACAGCATAGGTACACTGGTACAACAACTGGAAGGGTAACACTCCATGTAATACAGCATAGGTACACTGGTACAACAACTGGAAGGGTAACACTCCATGTAATACAGCACAGGTACACTGGTACAACAACTGGAAGGGTAACACTCCATGTAATACAGCACAGGTACACTGGTACAACAACTGGAAGGGTAACACTCCATGTAATACTGCACAGGTACACTGGTACAACAACTGGGAGGGTAACACTCCATGTAATACAGCACAGGTACACTGGTACTACAACTGGAAGGGTAACACTCCATGTAATACAGCACAGGTACACTGGTACAACAACTGGAAGGGTAACACATGATGGATCCTTAGCTTTTTATTCAGCCGACACACGCATTTATAAGAAAACCTTGTGAATTTACTGATCTGCATTATGGATTAATGTGTCGCTACATAATAATAATTTAATCCACAAAATTGCCTTTTCTCATTTTTATATATTTCACTGACTTTCCAGGAATATAGATGGTCACTTTATTCCTTTAATTACCTACATGGTTTCGTTACAAGTGAAACAAATGCAATTTATTTTCCTAAATATCGCGGACGTTCATGTTTTGCATTCCTTGGTTCTAGTACTGGACACTGCTATGTATGATCAGCACAGCATGTAACAGGGATTCGTTAAATATCTGATATCTAGGCATTACTGTTACTATCAAACACATGACATATCAATGGGACACAGGGTCAGGGGGGACGTAACACATTTGTTTTACAGTATTTCATTTTTTTAATAATTAGTTAATCTTACAATATGTTTTAGACTACAAAGTGAGGAACAGAACGGTCTCCTCCCAGCGTTGAGTCGATGTTTGATCCACGGACCCAGCCACCATCAACCTCAACTTCTGCGACTCTTCGTTAGCTCCTTGCATTGTTTTACTTTGCCCAAAGAAGGACTCAATCAATTACAAAAAGGTAGCAATAAATTGTTCTAAAAAGGCCATTTAGTCAGGCACCGTAGCTAGGATGTAGTAATACTGCCCAGTCCACGGTATGGTTCAAACTTTAATTAGCAATTAACCATCCAGATGGGATACCATATCAAACCGGTTATAATTTCGTAAAGGATGCGGAAACCCTGAGTGTTCACCCTTTGGGAGGTAGTGTGTTACCCTCCCTGCCTTATAGGTAACAGCCAAGAGAGACGAACCTTCGGGTTGCCTCGTGTGTTTCGTGTTACAAATGTGTACAGATCACTTATATCAGATCAGGTACTGATCAGATCACTTTCTTTGCTTTAGTAATAAAATAAAATTATTGTAGAATAACAATTAATTAATAAAAATAATTAATTAATTGATTAATTAATTAATAAGAATAATTATTGTAGATTCCTCCCTCACATGACCTTGTCCTGAGGAACTCGTGGGGTACAAAAAAGTGGAGAAACTGTCAGCTATATGTCTATAACCTTGTTGCTACTAGAACGCCATCAAGATGGCTTTAAACGAACCTGTCTTACACAGACTCCAAGAAACAGATGGGATTGGAAGATGCAAACCAAGAATGACTTGCATCAACCAAAAAACTGCCTCCCATTTAATGTAATACACATTCGCCTAGGCAAACAAATCATAATCACAATTGCTACGATGATGTGTGAAATGGTATCCATATCCGCAACCTGAGAAACGGCCCAAAAGAGCAGTTTATTCTGCGGATGGGTCTTTCTGAATTAGATAAATAAAATAAAGAACACTATAATTACAGTATTTATACCTGATACATTCTCAGTTAGCCTAATAAAAACATCGGAGCAACCAATATAATGTACATGTACAAGCATCCTATGAAAGTTTGTGAAATGTTCCCTTAAGTCTACCCAACAGCCGTTGGTACCCGGCTGGCAGCCACCCTGGTTCAGTTTTATGGTTTTGTTAGTTTAATCGACAGCTGTTGTAAACGTCCCAGATATACAAAACCTACTAAGCCTTTGCATTACAATTGAGCTTAGCCTAAGTTGATGACAGTATTATAACGATGACAATTAGGCCCTATAGATACATACGATATATAAATGATGTACTGCTTGACATTACACTAACTGGCTGAATAGAGATAGAACTATAATAATACGTTTGGCATTCTGTCAGATTTCAGTAGTAAGTAACCTCATAATAATTGCTAAATATCAATCACCTGAAAAACATTTCAAGCAAGGGAGTTGTGGGTATTTAATTTCGCGTTCAATAATGTTGAAAATATGCAAATATTTCGAATATCGCACTTCGAATCGTTCCCAACTTTTTTATTCAACAACTAGACAACAATTGATAAATACTTGCGTTTACAATTTTACAATGCATGCAAGTGGTTTCAAGCCATTTGGTGAACATACATAGTGACATAGTGATATAGGTAAATATATATATCCATCGTGTTTTTGCCGGCCTCAGCTTTAGACAAAAACTACCCAGTCTAAAGACAGGTTCGTTATAAAAATTGCCTTTTATTTGTTGTAAATTAATTTCGAATTGCTGAGTTTTCAACGTTGCGGGTAAATTGCGGCAATTCGACAAGTTGTTGAATGTCCCCAAAGCTGTCCAAGTTACAATCGTGTTTGCATTAAATTTTGCTTCAATTGATTCCAACTTTGGTCGTATTGGATTTATTTTGGATTTTCTTCCGGCGCTTTAAAGAATATATTTTCAAATTATTTACAGAAAGAGCAGCATTTACGGTTTTATAAGTTATTTACAGTTACACACTCATTAGTCCAAGATTATCCCAATTATCCCACTAATCTCTTAGTATAAGTCATTACGCCCCCAAGCGGGGCAACTTGGAATTTATTTCATTATTTCAATTGACCAATAAATATAAATAGATTAGATACGTAATACAAATGAATCGATAGTAAATAATGGAAAATTAATTAACTAAAATGAGATTATTATTATATTTATCATCGTAAAATAAGCACATTCTCAATTATAAAATAAATCGCTTAATAATCTATTTAAGAGTATCAAGGAAAAGTAACTAACGCTAACAAATTCATATATAAATATCAATGTTTGGCTCTTCATTGTATATGTATAGGACGGGATACTTAGATATCCCGCACACATTGAAACCGTGTTTTGCAAAACTAATGTTGGCCAACATTTGGCCTCTATTGGAATGAACTACCCACGGAAATTTGGAGAATAGATTCCCGATACTTTCTAAACTTCAATTAAAACTTCTAAGGAATTTCTTATTTACCCGATAACTTAACGAACGCATATTTGGCGAAATTGGACCCATATTATTGATAAAACGTATTCAGTTTCGGTTCAAGCTATATCTAGTTAGTGCACTTCTTATCAAAGTAATTGGTATTGGCAATGGGGGTGGGGGGGGGGGGGGGGTGGGGGGTTACTAACAGCTTACATATTCGATTACATAACAAAATGATTACAATTATTATCCGTTATTACAGACGTCCTGTATCGCTGACGTACCGCTGAACCGTTGAGACGATAAATTCAAAAAATAACTTTCTGTCGTTCACTAAATGATAATCCAATTAACTTTTTATGACATTAACATTTCTATACATATTGTGTTTACATTTGCAGAAGCTTTTGGAATGATCGATAGTTCCAACTTGGCTGTAGTTATCAGGGATTTCCTTATATTCTACATGCTGCTCCCCTACCTGACTCTCCCGCCTATGGACAGCGACCCCAACATATCCATACCCTGGGGCTTCAGTTCCAACGCGTACCGCCGTGTTCGTGGCGAGACCGGCGTACAATCCGAAATTCTAGAACGCGATAAACAGGCCATCATTAAGTTCGCGGCGAGCGGCGCCCTGCCTAACATTGGTGACGTCATAGCGGTAGTGTTAATTGGTTGTTCGGATTCACGCCACACCGTGGTGTCTGTATCCGAGTCCGCGTTTAAACTGTTAGTCAACGAGACGGTTTACAATGATATCCATTTGATTAAACTCCTTTACCTTCTGTTCTTAGGTGTCAGCCATAGTTTTGCCGTGGCCAATAATATTAAGGAGGAGGACAGACGAGCCCCGGTTCACATTCGGACTAAACTTAAGATATTCCCGTTTCTCCTCAAATCCACTGCCGCCCCCAATTGCCTCCCTCAGGCATTCCAGGCGGTTTTTGAATGCCTCTTCGGGACCACGCCCTCTAACCCCCGTCTCAAGTACTACGCGTGTCAGTTCATCCATTGGATATGCGCATGCGCGGAGCAGAAGCGTCTAGACTCCTTGGCGCCGCTACTGCTCAACGCGATGAATAAACTGTTGACGCAGAGTCCGAACTCCGGGTCCGCGGCAACCGACGGGAAACTCCGGGGTCTCACCTACCTCGGCATCGCCACCCTCGTCGAGAAGGTCCCGCGTATCGTAACCGACGACTCCGCCATCGCCAAACTCTTCGAGGCCCTCTCCAACGAGGACTCCGACACTAAACTCAGCGTTTTCGAGTCGCTGTCCACGATTAGTCGGTCCCTCGGACAGCTGGAGGACGGGTCCCCAGTCCGGGAATCCATCGAGAAACTCTTACTGGCGAACTTCGACAGCGACGAGCATCTCGTGCGGAAGATGTGCATCCGCTACGCGACCTCCATGTTTCCCGCGACTCACGTGACCAGTCGCTACCTGCTGCTCCTGAGCTGCTCCGACCCCAAACCCGAGATATCGTCGGAAGCCAAGCGGAGTCTCCGTAGTTGCGTTGTGCGCGACGCCGTCGGTAGCTCGGAGCGGTTGGATCTGCCTTCGTTCCCCGATATGACGGAGTATCTCGCGGATAAAGCGAAGGGCCGGGTGTCCGCGGGGTTGGGTTACTCCGTCGCGGTGGGCTCCTCCGACAACCCGCTACCCTTCCAGCCCTCCACCTATATCGAGTCGCTCCTCTATCTCCGCATGTGTCTCGCCAACGACGCCGGAATCCAGGTCGCCGTTGACTACGATCTGGTCTCCGTGGAGCATCTCAAATCGGAGACTCCGATCCTAAGTCGTTACGTAACGGATCAAATCGCCTCCAGCGATCGAACCCGCTCGGCGTTATCCGAGTATCTATTAATGGCGTCCCGAGTTGTAGAAGGAGGGAATCTCAACTGGTCCAGCGATCCTATTGGTCCGTATCTGCTGTTAGAGTTGGTTGCTTTGCAACCAGGGTTCTTCGCAGAGAAGGGCCAACTGGTGGCCAACGCTTGTCGGCAGGTGGCGATTTCTAGCCACAACGAGGCGGCGCGAACCTACGCCGCCGAGTGCTACGCGTTGCTCCGGTGTGGCGGTGGCGGTCGGCCTCTAACCGACGCTGAAGTTGTTTCGTTACTCGGGGAGGCGAAGTCCCGGTCGTCGCTCGCTGTGCACGGCACGCTGCTCACACTGGGTTACCTCGCCTACCACTCGACCTACTCCGTAAAGGCCGCCGGGTCTACCAAGTGGAAGGAAGTGGCGGCGTTCCTATTGGATAAAACTAAATGCGAGGAACAGCTGGTCGCCAATGCAGCTGTAATCGCGCTCACCAGCATGGCGGTCTGCGGTCAACTCGATTTACCCACCGGCGATAAAGACGTACCTAAGGGAGAGACGGACAAAACAAAGTCGAAATACAACAAGTACAGTTTGTCGAAAATATTAATATCTCGGATTTCTAATAGTAAACTGGATGTTAAATATCGGAACAACTCCGCTCACCTAGTTGGTTTACTTCCCACACTGGAGTCCTCCGAACTCGCTGAATATATCTCCGAGAAAGTTACCGAGTTGACTTCCATCTCCGACTTCCAGGTTCAGTTTAGTCTGGGCGAGGCTTTGGTTACCTGTTGCCTGGGCGACGAGTCCCCGTGTCGTCGGAACGTCTGGAGCGTCGCGTACTCACGGGTTCGCCCCGACGCCGATGTTAGTCTCGCGGTTTCCGTGGTTACCAACCTGGTAAAGAAACACATGAACTTGTCCCCGGCGGCTAAGCGGCAGATCTACGCAGTCTGGCTGCTCAACCTGGTAAAGGAACTCGGCCATCATCCTGCCCTGCAGGAGATTCTCGGTAAAGTCCAGGAGGTTTTCTTTCGTGACCTTCTGGACGAGCGGGAATTCAATCAGGATTTGGCTTCCCGTGGTTTGATTTTAATTAACAGTTTGGCCGCGGGTAAAGATAAGTTGGCAACGGATTTATACGGCCTGATGTTGGGAAAAAGGATAGTTCTGGGTAACCCTAGCGAGGCTAGGCGGCAACTGTTCCAGGAGTTGTGCTTCCTAGTAAATACCTTGAATCGCCACGAGATGGCGTATACTCTCATTGGGTTGGCCTCGCACAATAAACTCGAAGAGTTCGCTGTGGATCGGAGTTCTTTGGTTATCGATCCGGAATCCCTCGCCAAGATTCTCCCTCGTCTCTACATCCTCCAGTTCGATCCTATCGCCGCGGTCCGCGATCCCATGGTTTCCATCTGGAGTCACTTCTTCTCGGACACCCGGGCGGCCTTGTCGCGTCATCTCTCGGACATCCTGTCCGGAATCCGCGCCGACCTCGCGGGTCCGATCGCCCGGAAGCGGGAGGCGTGTTGCTCCGCTCTGGAGGAGTTGCTGCGTGGGCGGGGCGACGAGCCGCCCGTCGCCGAGTGTCTCGACGAGTTGTGGGCGAGTCTCTCGCTCGTCTGCGACGATATCAAGGAATCTGTTCGTAAAGTCGCTGTCGAGGCCATCAACGCCGTCGCTAAGGCGATTATTCGAGCGTGCGCTCCCTCGAGTAAACTCGGGGAGCAAACAATAGTGAAAGTGTTGCCGACCCTCATAGAGAAAGGTCTAAACTGCTCCGTCAAACAAGTCAGTTCGGTAGCCGTGGTTACTGTGATCGAGTTGAGTAAATCCGCGGGTCAGCTGTTGAAG
>JAUCBJ010004125.1:0-33133 GCA_032718475.1 Nemertoderma westbladi
ACTCCCCAGAGGAAATTCCAGTACTCTTTTAGCAACCACTTGATGCAAGGCAGAGGCAGCTCTGGCTGGTCCCTTTAAAGAATTAAATGAATGCAATGCAACCTCTACACCAAGGTGGGCCCAACCAAACTGTTATTTTATTACTACTAGGATCGGCATGCTGCATTGCAGCTGCATTTTTAAGAATGCTGTGCCGGCTTGTCAACAAAATTGCGCCGCCACAACTCCCTATCACCCATGACATTTGCTAGATCATCCGCATCTTTAAGGCCAGTGTCCTTTAAGATGCGTCTCAAGAAAGTCATGGGCTGTCCACCATGCCTATTCACTCCATGAGGCTGCCAAAGTACAAGATTATGCACTGGCTGGTCCTCACGGCGAAAGCAATGTCCTGCAAAGCGGAGGCGATTTTGTTTTAGTGTCAAGCTTGGGGGAACCAATGACACACCTCCAATGTTATATAGTGTCTGGTGGGAGATGTGTGCATTGTACTTGACACAATGAACCCGGCGTAGCATTCTTGTGAATGTGCCATCCAGAGATTTGGTGTCCTCAGCAGTTAGAGCCCAGCATGGACTCCCGTAGAGGAGTACTGGAACTACTGCTGCTCTAAATAATCGGACCTTAAGTTTCCGATTAATTCTCGGTGACTTCCAAATCCTGGAAAGCCTATTCAAGGCTGCCCATGCCTTTTCCTTACGTATTCGAAGGTCCTCACCTGACTTCCGGATCCATGATCCTAGGTAACAGAAGTCGTCCACATGCTCAAGCATACCATCCTTTGAGCTTATGCTCATCCGATCAGAGACTTGCTGAGGACTTTCAAAGTTAACTGTCAGAATTTTGGTCTTTCTGGAGTTAATAAAAAGACCAACACTAGAAGCAGCATGTTCTAATGAGCTGAGGAGCCATTGGGCTCCCTCTAATGATTCTGAGAGTTATCCTAAGTCATCAGCAAAGTCTAGATCAGTTAGGTACTTGGCAGGATTTCCTCGACTTCTGGAGCCAGTAGGTGGAGTTATCATCACCCCATCATCATTATAATGATCTAAGGACATGCGTAGAACATAGTCAACCACAATAATGAACAAGAATGGTGCAAGTGTGTCTCCTTGGAGGACGCCCCATAACACTTCAAATGGTTCTGTGTCACCGTCAACAGTAGACACAAATGTTGTCGAACCATCGTATACTGATCTGATTGCTGCAATAATTTCATCAGGAATCCCATATAATGAAAGTATGCTGAACATACGTGAGCGAGAGACTGAATCAAAGGCCTTGAAGAAGTCAACAAAGATAACAGCCAGATGCCTGTCTTTCTTTTTTGATAACTCTTCAATTATCCTTCTAAGTGCCAAAATGGGCTCCATGGTCCCACGACCTTTACGGAACCCATTCTGATTTCCACGGAGCAGTCTCTCAATGGGATCCCTGATGCGATTTAATAGAATCCTATTGTATAGCTTTGCAGCAATCGAGATCAATGAGATTCCCCGAAAAGAACCATAGAGTGTTAGGTTGCCCTTCTTGGGAACTGGCACCAACTTATTTGTTTTCATTTCTTGTGGGACTCTTGTTGTTCGGTACATGTCTACTATGATGGGATAGATGAGCTTTAAACACTCAGGTATTTTAAAGACCTCAGGGGGAACACCATCTACTCCACTGGCACGATTGGTCTTAATGCTCTTTGCAGCAGCCTTCACTTCTGCAAAGGAGATATCGCCAATGGGAATATCTGGGAGTACAGACTCAGACACTTTTACTTCTATAAAGTTATCAGGCAATACCCTGTCATTATTGAGGAGCTTTTCAAAGTGGGCTTTCCAACCATTGAGGCGATCGGCTGGTGATTCAGCCTTAACCTTGGTGGTTGGTTGGCTTTTCCGCCCAGTAAGCAGATTGATCGATTTCCATGCCTGGGATGATTGCCTGCTGTCGTCAGCATCATTGATGGCATCAACCTGTTGGTTTATTAGCTTCTGTAGATTAGCAGAGTACTGCCTGTTCAGGGACCTAGATGCAGCCTTAACTGCATTCTTGGCCGCTGTAGTCTGTTTGAGTCGGGACTCTTTCTGCGCCTTATGAAGGTCATTTCGGCACTTCTGAATTTTGTTGTCAGTCCAGGGGGCCCTTTTCCTGTTTCGAGGGTATACAGGAACTGTTTCTGCAGCTGCTAACTTAACTGCTTCTGTAAAGGCAGTATAGCCCTCACAGTGATCTGCCGCCTCAGAGGCAAGAGCCTCATACCTGTTGCTCAGCTGTAGCGTGAAGCTGGATCTCACACTTGGCTGTTGCAACAGAGAGGACCAGTCATGCCGCGGCAAGGCAGATTTCGTTGTTCTGCTAGCACGCAGACTAAGTCTTACCTTGGCCACAATAAGGCGGTGATCACTGGAGAAGGGTCGAAGTGTAAATGCATTACAGTCTTGTATAGAGCTCCTGTATTTCATACGAAACAGAATATGGTCTATCTGGGACTTGTGACCACTGGGTCCACTATGAGTCCATAGCTTTCCAGTTCGCTTCTTGAACTGGGTTCCAGCCGAAAACAATTTCCAGAGATAAAATCCTGAAGATGGACAGAATTTCGGTTAACACTATTGCTATAGACCCAGGGCGATGTAGGTGATTGATGCAGACTTGCATTAAAGTCTCTCAGGAATGTTAAGAATGCATGCTGATCCACTCCATCAGTAGCTGCTTGTAGATTGTGGTAGAAATTTTCCACCTCCTCTACAGGGGCAACACTAGTTGGAGAGTAGCACACAATCAGAACCACCTTAGGAAACTTCTTAGCCAGTCTTCCAGAACATGAGAAGTGGCAACGGATGATGCGGTTAGAGATTTGGTCTATTTTGTCCAATGCTGCATGTGCAGTTGGATTCATCAATAGACCAATTCCACCATTGCAACTATCATCTGCTGATGCGAGGGCGAGTCGCCAACCGCCCCCCATGTCCTTAATCAGAACCTCATCAGTCTGTCCAGTCTGCATTCGGTGCTCTTGAACACCCACTGCGCTAAGAGAAAGCTTATCTGCCAAGGCAGTCAGCTCACCTTGTCGCATTGGGGACCCGAGTGTTAGGGTGTTTACTGAGGCTAGTCTTGTGACTTGCCTCAGATTCACCAATGGCTTTGTTGGTCGGGGTGGAACATGAGAGTAGCCTCCAACTCCAGAATCCCTCTCCCCATCACAATCTGGCCTTCCTGGTGACCCAGGGTTTGGGCCAGAAAGGTCATCAGGAAAGTAACTCAAAGAATTGTTGGCTGCTCTCTCTCCAGTTATTTTATTAAGCTGGTGTTAATAAGTAAGTTCAATCATTGTTGTGTAACGAGGTTGTTATTGTTGAGTGATGTTGTTGAGTTTGCTGTAAAATATATTTTTCTATTAACTTTAAAATGTATTTAAAAATATTTATATTAATTAAGAGAAGCCGTTGAACAATGATGCGTTTACATTACTGTATCATTCATTGCTATAACTGTGAATTCTTATCAAAATTTACAAAGCAATAATTTTATCTCATAATACACACCCAGTGTGGTGTGAGATTGCAATAAGAACATTTCGTCAAGTAATATTGATTTCGGCTGAGTAGGGTGCGGTGTTGTAGTGCTGGCTGTACGAATTAAACAATATCCGAGTGTTGAGAGGAATCGATCAACTATACGATAACCCTTTGAGAGCTGCGGAGTTGTCGGCAAACTCCTAATAATAGCCGCTATCGTATGGGAATCGACTTTACGGGTTCTACACAATAAAACTAGCGATATTTCAGACAACTGGGAGGGCGGCTTTCATACAGCTGCAATCCTTTCATAATATAACCATACCATCTTAAACGAACAAAAGGATAATAAGTAGAATGGAATAGGGAATTCTTTTGTATTTCACCGTATAGTATATATTCCACTTAGATGGGCCAAATCTCTAGCAGCAAACGAAAATCTCTAGCAGCAAACGAAAATTGAATTTCTACAAACTCTGAATTTCTACGCTATGTTTCTATATATTTCCTTACTATATTCAAAATATAAATCCACTAATATGAGGCTCTTACTAAAGCCACACTCTACCTTCGACCATAATCGGATTTTTCACGGTAATAATAATTATTGTTAATTACAAATTGAGGAAAAATATTAGTTGCAATTGAAAACCATCCTAACCAAAACATTAAACGAAAATGCTACTCCTGTATGGGCTCTACTGCTCTACATGGTTCGTATTTAAATAATGTGAATGGAATGAAATTATACAGCCGCAGGTTCGCGTGAACGTGCGGAATATTTGTTCATATTTCATTGCGTTAGATATTTGTTTTTCTCACGTTAAGAATCAATTTAAACAGATGGGAAAATTGTGTTACTTTGCATATAAGCAATCCCTTAGTTAAGTGGCAGTAGATGGTACATTAATCATCATACTATGCATGCTAAAAACGTAAATAGTATATTGGTGGAGGATGGGCAATTCGTCCACTTTAGGAACGGCTGTTACACAAGAAACTGCTACTTTCGCTATTTCCTACTGCGTATAAAATAATCGATATTACTCTCTGGTCTGTAGCTCAATTAACGAAGCGGAGGCCACAGACCTCTTGAGGCAGTCCTTGAGTATTGCCACTTGGCTCCTCCGGGCCGCACTAACTGATCAATCGCGACCATTTCGCACATTAGGTGAGAAGAAATGGATTAGCTCTTTGAGGCAGAATGGAGCACAGATGGCTCTGCGTGCCATCGCTTCGCGAACTCCCACCTATTTATCGCACACTGAGGTGTGGAAGAATCATTGGCGTGATTGGGCCGTCATACCGCGACGGGTCTGAAGGAACAATCGTAAATTCAATCACAATCAATTTATCGCAAACCGTTTATGGAACGTTGTACTACACAATGCGATTGTATCGTGAGGGAGTCAGATATTCACGCTCAGCTCTCCCCCGAGTGGTAAACGTGACCCCAAGTGGTCCTATGTACTAGCAGTGTCGAAGTCGCACCATAGAAACCAGTTTACTGGGGATTTAATACGCCATTGCTGATTGTCTTCCTGTGTTGAGCGCCCCTTATAATGAAGAGCACTGCATATACAATGTATATGCAGTGTACATTAGTATGCATGTATATTATACATGCATACTAACCACGAGAAAGTAAAAAGTAAACTGCAGTTTGTAAACAATTAATCATGATGCTATACCGATCAACATAAAATAAACTTACCTGCAGTTTTTGATACGGCAGGTAGGCCTACATCTTGTACATGTTGACCAGTTTATGGAATTTGATGGAAAATGTTGATTGGAAAAGAATTGGGGAATAACAGACGAATTGAGAGAACCAGGGTAAATAATCCATGCACAAGATAGATCACTGACATGTTGTAACAAAAATAAGAAGCATCACGAAGTCACCATAAAGAAATTTAATCGTTTGTAATTTCCCCTTGGTTTGCCACCAAGAAGTCCGAGCTTCATATTTGATATATAATATCTTTAAAATTTATTTTCATTATTTAAATGTTTGACAAAAAAATTTATCACACGTGTGAAAAATAATGTAATGTTTAACTATTGACTTTAGTTTATTGTTTTGTTAGAATAACGTGCCACTACAACCTGATTCTTTCACTTAATTGATAATTAACTTGTTAATTATCCCAGATCTACTGTACTTACTGTACATTTCTATCCCTGAGAATGCATCGGGCGTCATAGACTGGTAAAGTAGACCAGACCGATAATTCTACATCTAACAAATGCGGCCAAATGGGAGAATTAGCCTACTTCCAGTTCAACTCAAAGTGCTTTCTTTAAAAACCTTTAAACTCTACAAAGTCTGTTTGGAGGCGAAATATTATGGAGAGGGGCACGTTTTTACATTTTCGATTTGAATTGGAACTACAGTAAGATGGAAAAATTACAAATCGGAAATACACCCCAATTGAGAGTTTACTTATATTTTCTAAATGTCCTAACACCCCCCCCCCCCCCTCACAAATTAACAAAAATTTGTTAAGGCGGAAAGAAGGAAAAAAAACCTAATATTTAAATTTTCTTTGGCACAGCGTTGCAAATTTGGCAATGACGTACAATTGGGGTTGAACTGGTGACCTCCGGGGTGGAGGTCTAGCCTTCCAACCATTGTGCTAGCAGCTCAGATAAAAAGGTAGACTTGCAAATACAACTTAAATATAGGCCTATTGTATGTAATGTCTTTAATTTCGGCTCTCATTGCCTCCAAATTGTCAATAGCATCATCTGCAGCCACTACTGTGCTTAATCTTACTATAACTACTTATGGCCGTCTTTATCCACTCGCTCGCTACCGCTCCACGCTGCTGCGGGGTTGTCATATTCACCATCTCCCATCTCATATTCAGCATATTTGAAAGCTCAAACACGGGATATCTATAACTGGTTAACTTGCGGCAATGTGATTCCTTTCAAAGCTACTGTAAAGAGAAAAAATCAATTCCTCATTTCATAAACTTTATCAAATCATGTGTCACACCAACAGCATCACTATTGTGGCCTTCGGTGTTCTGCGAAAATGGTATCGCGAATTTCAATATCAAATTATAAAGCGAAAACTTTAACAACAAAGGCTGAATAAGGACGCATCGTGGGAGAACATCAATAGTCTATTGAACTGGAAGGCCCTAGCAGCTGCAAGAAGGAATCGCACCAAAGATTGATCGTTACAAGACAATCAGTACTGAAGAAGTGCAGTGCAGGAGATTGCTTCTATTGACTGCTCTGTATTTCCAATTACAATCGATCGAATTCTCTATTTTTCAGGTGCGCCTCCTCATAACCCGGGTGATTGCTTTTATTGCCGATCAACTAACAACACCCTCCAGCTGTTGTCCATCTACCTTGGCACGTCTCTGCATCATCGATGCACGTTTAGACGTTTTTTCGCTCTTTCGAATTCACTTTATTTTCTATTATCCTACTATGCCAAGTAATCTCACCACACAAATCTTACATACTGAGGAGTGTTTTCAGCCTTAGGCTGAGATGACTAGGCTATGTTTTTGTTGTAATATGTAACACTGGCCCGTGAGTGCCAATACAATTTATTACTACAATATTAATGATGTTACTTGTTTATTATTTGAACCGTGGAAGCTACTGTAAGTATATTTTTATAGGTGGCATCCATTGTCCACGAATGACTTAATTATAAGTGTGGACCATGGGTGCCACATATATTTTTTTCAGTTGGCCTCCATGAGCCACCATACTGGGGAGTCATTTCCAGAGCGAGTTATCTCCGCCTTGTACACCGGGAATAAATAATGTAAACAAATACATATTCGGGTAGCATCAACGCTTTGAGTGAGTTATACATTTTATTGTTAAAATTTACATTATTTATTATATTATGTAAATAATGCTAATCGTATTTTCCGCTAGCCCATTGATTGACGTCAATGGGCTAGCGGAAAATACGATTAGCATTATTTACATGGGGAATTGCCCTTCAATCAGTTAACTTTGAACTGTAATAAATACACCATGACCCGTAATATAGTGTCATTTTCTGATGACACGGACCGCCCCCCCCCCCCCCCCCCCAAATTTTTCTACAAATCTTTATCAAATTGCTTGAAATTGGAAACACAACTAACTACATAGTTCAACTCACCGTGGTTGTTACCATGAAGCCGGAATTTTCGATTTCGCCTTTAAATTTTATTTATAAGTGTTTTAAAAAAGTGTCTTTTGCGAAATCGCACCCTCTGTATCATTGCCATTCTTCACTTTAGTCGTAATTTTTTCACATCATTAGAAAGCTTGCGTTGCAAGGATTCCAAATATGTAACAATATATGAATTTCGTTGAGAAACAGCTGAGAATTAGGCGTTCAAATATTGCAATAATTATCCTTCGCTGAAGGCCAATTATTCTATTTAATAAATAAACGATGTTCTGGAACATTTTGTTTATGTATACCGCTGTTTCCAACCAACTCATAAAATAACAAAGAAACCATTTATTCTATTTAATTGGCGAATAATCCCGTACATAACTAAAATTAATAGTAATTAATATTAATATAAACACCCAAGAGTTGCATATTTCTAGTAGTGACGGCTGAATGAATAGAGTTTGTAAAGTGTACATCTAATATTCCTCCTCTCCCTCCTCATCTTCGGCTCCACCACTATCAACTCCAACCTCCTCGTTTTCCTTCTCCAGAGCAGAGAGATCCTCACGAGCCTCGCTAAATCCTTAAAATAAGTACACTCATAAATAAATAAATATACACCAAGACCCGTAAAATAGTATCATTTTCTGTTGACACGGACCCCCCCCCCCCCCCCCCCCCCCAAATGTTTCTACAGATCTCTATCATATTGCTTGAACTTTGAAACACAACTAGTTCCACTCACCGTCGATTACCCCACGAAGCCGGAATTTTCGATTTTGCCTTTAAATTTTTTTTATAAGCGTTTTAAAAAAGTGTCATTTGCGAAATTGCACATCTCCTATCATCGCCATTCTTCACATTGCGCTGCAAGGATTTCAAATATGTAACAATATCTGAATTTAGTTGAGAAACAGCTGAGATATAGGCGTTCAAAGATTGCAAGAATTATCGTTCGCTGTAGGCCATTTATTCTATTTAATAAATACACAATATTCTGGAACAATTTGTTTATGTATGATTAGCTACGCAATATTAGTATGTCGTCCGACCATTTATCTAATTAAAGCCGCCGGGGCCTTATACCGGATTGAAATAATAATAATAATAATATAGATATTGTATAGGCATAGAGCTGTTGCCAACCAACTCATAAAATAAATAACACGTTCTAGAATTTTGTGTATTTATTAGATAGAATAAATGGCCTGCAGTGAACAATAATTCTTGCAATCTTTGAACGCCTATATCTCAGCTGTTTCTCAAGGAAATTCATATATTGTTACATATTTGGAATCATTGCATCGCAAGCTTTCTATTGATATGAAAAAATTACGACTAATGTAGAGAATGGCAATGATACGGAGGGTGCGATTTCGCAAAAGACACTTTTTTTAAAACGCTTATAAAAAAAATTTAAAGGCGAAATCGAAAATTCCGGCTTCATGGTAACAACCACGGTGAGTTGAACTAGTTGTGTTTTAATTTCAAGCAATATGATAAAGATTTGTAGAAAAAAAATTTTTTTTTGGGGGGGGGGGGGGGTCCGTGTCATCATAAAATGACACTATATTACGGGTCATGGTGTATTATATATAATATTATATTAACTCATAAATAAATACACTCATAAAATAAATAACACGTTCTAGAATTTTGTGTATTTATTTTTTTAATGATATGAAAAAATTAAGACTAATCTGAAGAATGGCAATGATACGGAGGGTGCGATTTCGCAAAAGACACTTTTTTAAAACGCTTATAAAAAAATTTAATTGCAAAATCGAAAATTCCGGCTTCATGGTGTCATCGACGGTGAGTTGAACTAGTTGTGTTTCAAAGTTCAAGCAATATGATAAAGATTTGTAGAAAAATCTGGAGGGGGGGGGGGGGGGGGGGGGGGACCGTGGCATCAGAAAATCACACTATATTACGGGACATGGTGTAATACGGTATGCTAATCTACAGTATGTTACTGTATGTTGCTTTGCATAGTGTGTAAATCTATATTTAAATATTCTTAGCTCTATAATTATGATCGTAAGTATTTCGTATGTAGGCCTAAATTAAAACGATGTGCATTTTGGTGGTTGTATTAATGGGTCTACCCCTACCCGATCAGATGCCACCTTCACATCACTGCATAATTGCTTTTCATACTAACTAGTAAGGCCTACAAAAAATATATTTTATTATTATTATAATATATTGTGCACGTTTCTCTGTGTCGAAAAATACATTAAAATATTAAATAAACATTGAACATAATATTGATTGGCCTACAGTATTTTATCTCAATCCGCAGAAATCCGATGTACCTATGGTATAGGGGGGCCTACTAGTCAACTAAGTAACTGTATACATAATATTATCACGTTACATATCAAGTGTTATTGTTATGTTAAGTTTCAAGATGTACAACATGCGCCATCTTGAGGTAATTTCAATACAAATATTTACGATCATTAAATAGCAAATACAACACTTGGAGGCGCTACTTTGGTGTGTAAAAAAAATAATTGGCAAAAACTATTGAAATTAAATATTAAATAATGTTAACGCATTTATTTCGACATGCCAGAACGCCAATAAGCGGGTTCTTGGACTGCAATATAAATTATTGGCTGTATGGCTCCATATCGATGGCGATTTGAATTTCAGGACGCATTTTGGAAATCATGCATGTTTTATTTAATAATAATACTGGTACAGCACAGTAAACAACTCAATTCACCATCTAATTTCCATCTGTGAGGGTTCGATTCTGGGTGGAGATATTTTGTTATAAGCCTAGTAAACATAGGCCTACCGATATTGATTAGCTTTATTACAGTAAGTCAGTGCGTACCAAAATTACAAACAACCCTTTTGATTTTAAGTTAATGTAAGTTGTAAAACGCTTATATAAATAAAGTGGTGGATTATAAGACTTGAAATAAACACTCTTTCGTTTTTTTATATTAAAATTTTTAAGTGATGGAAAGAAAGAATTATTAAAACTAAATAAAGAATCATATCTAACTCTAAGTGAAAAAAAGAAGGCTCAACTGTAGTGAGATGATAAATTATCTACATTATTATTATTATTATTATTATTATCGTACATATTGATTAAAACACAATAGTAGTACAGACAGATTAATATATGTATGTATGTAAAAAAAAGAAGGAAAAAAATGAAGCAAAAATTAAGAGCACAAAAGAGGCCTAGATATATAAATGTATGTACAGAATAAGCATTAAACGTACCTAGTGAACAAGTCAACAGACAATATAATATTAGAACGTTGCAACGTAATTGTGCATATATACTAATTCATCGTAGCTGAAACCGGGAACCGTTAATTCATGATGAAGGAAACCTAAATGATTGCTAATGATAACTCGTTACAAATTAACGGACGCCATTCCTGTTCATCCGGAATTTCAACGTACGATAAACGGCCTGCTAACATGGATTGGTGTTATACAATTTAGGTCTGAAATATTACATTCGTTACCTATTCGTCTCAAATTCCTACCTGAAATTGACCGACAATCAAACATGGTTAAATTAGCTAATAATCTTACTCATAACCGATCGCTATTCAGCACTGTGTCTTTAAATTTAATAAACCGTTTACGAAGCATACTGTAAGGGTGTGGAAAATTAACTAAATGTTGCGCAATAAACCTATGGCTATTATAAGGCAAAGCCCAAACCCATCTGACATTGTTATTCCACGCTGTAAGAACTCTTCTACAATTATCTGACGATAAATCCCATATTGGGCTACCGTAAAAACTTGTGCAGTATAATTTCTGTATTTTAGTAATGCAATTGGGTACTGCGAATCGAAATTCATTTCTTAGATTATCCAATTTCCCAATAAATGCGCCGCGTTTGCGGTCTATGTCGGTGTCGGTTGTACCTTTGAAATTTATAACATTCCCCAGATGCATTGCCTCTTTAACCCAAGGAAGTACATTATTGTTTGCCATGATATTACACAATGGTTGTTTCCATGAAAAATTAAATGGAATACATTTTGATTTCGATTTCTTTGGGTTTGGGTCCGTACTGAGCCGCAAATTATACTTACTACAGAATTCTAAACAAATATTTACCATGAACTGTAAACCTACTACAGATGGGCACAATAACAATATGTCGTCTGCATATGTATAAGCGCACCGAAATAATGTATACCAATGTGACACCCAACGTTAGATGCTTTTAACTTATGAATAAGTAAGTTCAGAATGATACAAAAAAAGGCAGGTGAGGCTACAGACCCCTGTCTAACTCCATTCGAAACATTAAAAGCAGCAGAAGAAACGTTATTCCACCTGACAGTACATGATTGGTTAACGTATATCCATAGTAAGCACCTTACAAACAAGGGCGATAAGCCCTTCTTAATAAGTTCGAGAAACAGTTTTCCCCACTCAACAAGATCAAAGGCCTTGGTTAGATCTACTAGGCAACCGTATACAGGTGTAGAGTTTCTAGAATAATACTGAACCACTTCCAAGGCTGTCCAAGAACACATCACTGTGCCAGAAAGCACATTATTTCCCTACCTGTACGTACAATATGTTATTGTGTATTTAACCGGGCCATTTTACTACTTAATTGCCCCGGGGGGGGGGGGGGGGGGGTTTAGATATTGGTTCAAAAATTACAATTTTGATGGAATAAGGCTTTCGAGATCGCAGATAACAATAAAACTTGTTGCAAAATAACTTTGTTGTAAAATATTCACAATTTTTGGTGCTAGATTTTAGTACCAGATGACGCAAAAGTAATTGTAAGTAAAAAAAAGTGAAACTAAAGAGTTTTGCATTTGTTTTGATAATTCTGAAAGTATACAGTACTACGGGTTTTCGAGATTGCAGATAATAACGATTAAACTAGTTGAAAGTAATTCTGGAAATGCAAACATAATTTTTGGTTCCATCTTGGTGCCCCAGAACGAAAAGTATAAGTTGCAAATATTTCAAACTGTTAAATGTTGCCTTTGGTTTGGTAATTCTGAAGCATATTGATTGGCTATACTCTGAAACCTGATTCTTACCTTTAATACAGTATGTACATAACTAGATAGTTTATTGTTTTGGTTAGAAAAGAAAGCCCCGGTAACCTGCTCCTTTCCGAGAATGATCGTTAACGAGATGATTTATTGTTTTCGTTAGAAAAGCTTGCATCTGTAACCTGCATCATTCCCTGAATTGTTAAGCAAATTGTTTATTGTTTTGGTTAGAAAAGGTAGCCTCTGTAACCTACTGGAAGCGTATCTTTCCTTCAATAATTGTTAAACTACACCTAGTTTGCTTTGGACTTGCTTTGGTTAGGTAGAGTAGTTCTAATCGTCAATATGGGGGGGGCATTCTGCGTGGGAGGGGGGTATAATTTTGGCGATAGCCCAAATTACCCCAGGGGCGCGGTGCTAGGCGAAGATGCCACAGCCCCCCCCCCCCCCCCCCCCCCCTGGGCGGCATTTTTCGCCTGTGACAACGGTATTAGGGTATGTGTTAGAACAGAGAACTTGACCAATCAAATCACGGAACAAAGTTAGCTGTTTTATACAGGAATTTTTGATATTTCCAATGATCCAAAGACCCAATTATAGAGACCTCGTCATAATATGTGTTAACTTTCGTTTATTGTTTTGGTACCCTCAACACGCCTGTAACCTGCTCCTTTACTAACCTGCTCTTATATATGGCAATGGTACCTCCTGACTTCTTGTATAGTACTGTAATATTAAGTCGGCACAACTCCTTCTGGATGAAATCAAGAAATTTGACCCGTGAGCCGATTGGTTATTCATGGATCAATAGTCCTGTACGGGACGGCTTGTCACTCGAAGCGGCAGTGCAGGTTCAGCATCAGCAGTACCGGTACTGCAGTACATCTGTACATACCGGTACGTATAGACGTACTGACTATGTCTGACAACGGCATCCTACATACAGCAGGGGCCGGTTGCATATAACAACCTTAACTTAAGTGGCTACTTAAAGTTAAGTTAAGGTTGGCTCATATTTAAGTGGGTTGCATAAAATTTTATTGCAAACTTTAATTCCAACTTAAAATCTAAATTTTAAGGTAGCCTCCTACATACCTTAACTATACTGAAACCAACTTATCTCATGTTTTCATTATACTGTATAAATGCTTTTGACCAAGAAAGTGATAGGCCTACCAATTTAATTCCTTTATAATTTGTTGAAGTTCAAAAGATGCGATGCAGCCAAACTCAAAAACTCAAAGTCAAACATGGCTTTATCAAATGCATCGATATGTCAATTAATTTTAAAACATTTTTTCGATTTGAAATATATCATATGAAAGTAAAATATGAAAGTTTATACTTTTTGTAGTTTTCCGGGTGAAAACAGCTATCTTCTTTGGTCTAGATGGCATCCCGGGCTTTTGATTCGCTTAAAACATTCATTATTTAGCTTAATTAATAATAATTTATTGTAGATGTGGAAGGAGTCACTTAAAGGCCATACAGTAGTAATAAACTGAAATAACTAAACGAAACGTGTATAGCATGAAATGAAGTAATACTACAAACTGAAACTAAATTACTGAGATGCAAGAAGCACTTTGTGTGTGCACTTTGTGTGTGGCACTTAGTAAAGAATGACCCGAATATATTTAAGGTGAATTTTCAGCATTGATTACATTAAATATTTAAGGTGAGCCTTACAGATAAGGCCGACCTAAAGTATTTAAGATGATACTTAGTTAAGTAGCACCTTAAAAATATAAGGTGGCACTTAAAGTTGTGGACCACCTTAAGTTTCTAAGGTGGCACTTACTTAAAAGTATGTAAGTTGATATTTAAGGCAACCGGCCCCAGGGGCCGGTTGCATAAAACAAACTACTGTATCTAAGGCGCACCTTAAGTCATAAGTGTTGCCTTAAATATCAACTTACATACTTTTAAGTAAGTGCCACCTTAGAAACTTAAGGTTTTCCACAACTTTAAGTGCCACCTTATATTTTTTTAAGGCGCTACTTAACTAAGTGCCACATTAAATACTTTAGGACGGCCTTAGCTGTAAGTCTCACCTTAAATATTTAATGTAATCAATGCTGAAAATTCACCTTAAATATATTCGGGTCATTCTTTACTAAGTACCACATTAAGTTCGGTTGCATAAAATTTTTAAGGTCCCATCTTAGCTAATTTCAACTTATCTAATAATTTTCCATAAAAGTGTTTCTTGCATCTCAGCAATTTAGTTTCAGTTTGTGGTATTCCTTCAATTCATGCAGTACATAACGTTTCATTTAGTTATTTCAGTTTATAACACTAAATAATAATGTATGGCCTTTAAGTGACTCAGTCCACAAGCTACAATTGGCTGAATCGCATCTTATGAACTTCAAAAACAAATTGTAAAGGAATTAAATTGGTAGGCCTTTTCACTTTCCTGCTCAAAAGCCTTTATAATGAAACATGAGATAAGTTGATTTCAGTATAGTTAAGGTATGTAGGAGGCTACCTTAAAATTTAGATTTTGAGTTGGAATTAAAGTTTGCAATAAAATTGTATGCAACCCACTTAAATTTGGGCCAACATTAACTTAACTACAGTATAAGTAGCTACTTAAAGTTTAAAAGTTGTTATGCAACCGGCCCCTGTAGGCAGTAGGCATACATATCTGCATATAACAGCAACAGCAGTACAGTATTATGGAGATCAGTCTTCTGGCAGTCTGGTCTTTAGACAGTTACTACCAGACTACAGCTGTACAGTAGCTGAGTACAGGAGTAGGCCTACTAAGTTAGACGAGTACAGTCAGACAGTACTGCAGTATACCTTTATACTGGTATACCTACTGGTATCTGGGTATAGCTGTATGCTGGTATGTATAGCTGTATAGCGTAAGCATAGGACACTGGTTAGATACATAGATACAGGCGACATGGGGTGGGGACCCCCTTTCAGCTTTGGTTTGATACCGTACCGCCGTAGTCCTACCCCAGTACTGCAGTACCCTACTGTTATATAGTTATACTGTTATATGTTATCACAACAATAACAGAATAAGGAATTCCCATTTAATATAACCGGTGGCGGTAGTACCGTACAGTACGGTAGTTAACCGGTTTAACAGGCCTACTAAACCTGTACACAATACTGTAATACTGCAGTGCAAGCCTAGCCTGTTGGCCTAAGTGTAATAGCAATAGCAAAGCAATAGGTTAGCCTATCTGCCTTCTGCCTATTCCTGAATTCGGAATAAGAATTCCCTATAAGAAGCCATCTCACTCATCGCAGCATTGACAAATGGATGCTTTATGGTGGTTTTTGTATTTTTGAATCCATGAATATTACTGGTAGCCCTGTCTGCCTGTAGCCAGGCCTGCTATACCAGTATACGCATACGGGAACGGGGGTAATAACGAATAGGCCTAATTAGGTCACCTGTCAGTCTGTACTCCCTACTGTAGGCCTAATTTTTGATTTTATTTATTTTTGATTGTCATATCCAGCCAGATATCGGATACCGGACTGCCCTGCCACATTCATTTTTTCCAACCTGCCTTCCACCAGTCCACCTTCAGTTCGTGGTTCGGCGGCTTAAATATGTCTGGAAGCTTGAAGAATGCAGTCTGCAAGTTCTATAATGAGTATATGACGACGACACCAAAACGGCTTAAAATAATAGACGCCTACCTCGCCTATATCCTTATAACCGGAGTCATACAGTTTGCATACTGCTGTCTCGTCGGTACATTCCCATTCAACTCTTTCCTCTCTGGCTTTATATCCTGCGTTGCTTCTTTCGTGCTCGGCGCCTGTCTCAGAGTGCAAGTTAACCCGGAAAACCGCAGCGAATTCAAGGACATCTCTCCTGAACGCGCCTTTGGTGACTTTATCTTTGCCCACGTTGTCCTTCATCTTGTCGTAGCGAACTTTATCGGATAAATACAGGGGGAGTGCAGAGTGCCAGAAACGAAAGCTTTGGTGTGGTGTGGAGATATACTTATGTTCATAACAAACATATCACCTTTGTCTGATTCCTCTTAGTTTATATTTATTATAAGATCTACAGAATTGGGAGAGGGGTGTGCACTGTGCAGTAGTGAGTCAGTCAACTAATGTTATATCGGATTTGAAGTTTGGCTGTATTAATATAACGCATTATCTGTCGGAGAGTAGCGTTACTGCTTCGAATTCTCCCGGAAACACGGTTTTCCTTTAAAAACAAACGATTTCTGTGGTATTATTTTGAGTGGGAGTGGCATCCAATGGGTATATATTTTACATAATAAATATTTTTCATAAAGGTTAGAGAGTTAAAAGTATATAAATTGCTGCAATAGTTGTTAAGTAGCCTTCCCTATCCCTACACAATGAAACATTATATCTATAACTATAATATACTGGGATGAGTACATTTTTGTACATGCTGCGAATATCTATATATTACAATTCTCTAGCACCAATATTTTAATACAAGTTCAAGTATCGCTAGGTCTAACAGTGATATTAAAGGTAATTTGCGAATTTTGTTTTGATATAACTGGAGCTAAATTCATACTTTTAATTGTGCGGTACTCACTTTCATTTATTGTTTTGCTTATTTTATTTATTATAGGTTTTGGCTTTGATGTATCGAAAAAGATTTAAGTTTTTTTTAATGTCAAACTCTAGGAACAAGTTTCCTTCGTAGTGGTTCAGCGCGGTTGCTCCTTTTATGTAAAAATATAGGACAAATTATTTTCAGGAAAATTCCATCACAAAATGTATTTCAGGAAACATCCAACTTTTAGAAAATTTGTTAAAACAATGGTTACTGGTAGAAGTGGAGAGAAAGGGTCAAGCAATATTTAATTCTAGCAGATTATAATTAATTATGTTCGGAGTTGGGTTTTGAAAAACTTTATTTTTTACTTAAAAAATGACGCTAGTTTGGCCACTTTTCTGTGTATCATCCCCGTGCTGTAAAGCTTCTACACTTTTTAGTGCTGTAAAGCGCTATATGGCTGTGTGAAGGTATCGAAATGCAAAGCAGGTAGGTGTACAGATTAACCAAGGCCAAGTCTACATCAAAAGCAATGGAAAATAACAGGCTTCACAATTATTGAAGGCCTTCTGAATTTGGATATATTTTGGGGGCGAGACATGATGCCTAAGTAAACCTTTGAGAAGAGGTAGGCACCCTTATAATTAGTGGACCGTCTGTGTTCATCGTTGGAAATGTATCTCTACGTTGTTAAATATTTGATGAAATTCAACCAAACTTAGTACACATGTACTGTAGTAGTAATTTATCAAAAGTTTAGAAATTCTACACGCACACACACATGATTAGACTTCATACCTAGTTCCTCTGTCGGCCGGTAGGGGGGCGATGCAATGCTACGAAAAGGATGTACTTGTGATGATGACTTAGGAGTACTCTCAGAATCATTAGAGGGAGCCCAACGGCTCCTCAGCTCATTAGAACATGCTGCTTCTAGTGTTGGTCTTTTTATTAACTCCAGAAAGACCAAAATTCTGACAGTTAACTTTGAAAGTCCTCAGCAAGTCTCTGATCGGATGAGCATAAGCTCAAAGGATGGTATGCTTGAGCATGTGGACGACTTCTGTTACCTGGGATCATGGATCCGGAAGTCAGGTGAGGACCTTCGAATACGTAAGGGAAAGGCATGGGCAGCCTTGAATAGGCTTTCCAGGATTTGGAAGTCACCTAGAATTAATCGGAAACTTAAGGTCCGATTATTTAGAGCAGCAGTAGTTCCAGTACTCCTCTACGGGAGTCCATGCTGGGCTCTAACTGCTGAGGACACCAAATCTCTGGATGGCACATTCACAAGAATGCTACGCCGGGTTCATTGTGTCAAGTACAATGCACACATCTCCAACCAGACACTATATAACATTGGAGGTGTCTCATTGGTTCCCCCAAGCTTGACACTAGAACAAAATCGCCTCCGCTTTGCAGGACATTGCTTTCGCCGTGAGGACCAGCCAGTGCATAATCTTGTACTTTGGCAGCCTCATGGAGTGAATAAGCATGGTGGACAGCCCATGACTTTCTTGAGACGCATCTTAAAGGACACTGGCCTTAAAGATGCGGATGATCTAGCAAATCTCATGGGTGTTAGGGAGTTGTGGTGGTGCAATTTTGTCGATAAGCCGGCACAGCATTCTTAAAAATGCAGCTGCAATGCAGCATGCCGATCCTAGTAGTAGTAGTAGTAGTACGAAAAGGCCCATCTAGATTCTAGACTTTGTGCTGCGCATAAGTGTTAAAATTGCAGTTTAACTTGTGTCACATTTACTGTATTCAATCACAGTAAACATGTCCAGCTCATCCTGGCGATGTCCTTCGTCAATTTTCTCACTACTAAACTAAAATATAAATGACAATTTTTCCAATGTTTTTTCTGACGTGATATAGCTTTGGGTGGGGACTACAATCTACAATTTTGGGACAAACTATCACATAGAAGAGAGGTTTCAAATTTTGCTGAAAACACCAAGACGTTATTTATCACCGACCAAATTCTACCAGCACCGTAGTCCAACTAAATATCAAATACCATATACGAAGAAACTACAACCTCTATTCAATAACATTTAGTGATTAAATAACGCATTAATTTTATTGGTCAATATTTTAATAACCTTTATTATTTTGTGCAGTTTTCTCATACCTTTTCTCAAACTCAAGTTATTACCCAAAACGTAAGAGCTAGTCTGATTTTTGACAAGACTTCGCGCAGCACTATATTTTACAATGGTACGGGGCACTTTTCATAAAAAAGGCTCTCACGGTACAGATATGAATATAATTGCTAAAACGTTGTTTTACTAGTTATCTGTTTAGCAAGCATGAAAAATTTCGTTGAATTTCATTCATTTTTGAATGTTATTGTTGAACGTAGTAAAATAGTATTATCTAAAATAGCGGAAAGGTTTGAATTTTTCCTTAAACTTTAAACACTCATATCTCAGAATGACGTATTTTCATGACAAAGGCTATTTCTCCTCCAATTTTAACTGAAATGAGTTGAAATTTGGTACACTTGTTAAGAATACCTTTCTCCATACTTCGGAACAAATTTGGTTGGAAATGACCTGGAGCCTTTTTATATCAAAAAGGCCCATAAAAAGACCTTTTTGGGGCCTTTTTGTTCTAAAAAGGCTCTAGGGGATTTGAGGCAAAATTTCTTCAGAAGAATAATTGTATGCAGGGTTCTTCTAAACTTATACTCAAAATTTCAACAAATATTGGTGGAGGAATAGCCCTTTGGCGCATAAAGGCGCGCCATTTTGGGACAATTTTAAAAATATTTGGTTTGGTTATTGTTACACAGTCCAGACGATGTTTTGTAGCATAAAAAATAATTTTCACCCAATTTTAGGGTCCAGAGACACAAAAATGTGAGGTTACATTTGGGGGTGCTAACCACCCCCCCCCCCCCCCCCCCCCCCCCTCCCCTCCCTAAACGAACCACGCCAAGAAACTGGGGCACTGGAAGATGCACCAAGAATGACTTGCATATCAACTCAGCAGACTGCCTCCCATCTAATGTAAAACACATTCGTCTAAGCAGACATCGCAATCACAATTACTGCGCTGTGTGAAATGGTATCCTTATCCGCAACCTGAGAAACGGCCCAAAAGAGCAGTTTATTCTGCGGAGGGGTCTTTCTGTATTAGATAAATAAAATAAAGAACACTAATTATTAATACCTAATTCAGTATATAATTAATTAATGACTTAGCCTAATACAAACATCGGAGCAACCAATATAATGTACATGTACAAGCCTCCTATTAAAATTGGTGAAATGTTCCAATTACGTCTACCCAACAGCCGGTGGTACCCGGTGTCCCAGTCGAAATTGCCCCCCTGTAGAATACAGGGAATATAGGAATACAGGGAATGTAGGACACCGGCTGGCACCCTGGTTCAGTTTTCTGGTCTTGTTAGTTTAATTGGCACCTGTTGTAAACGTCCCAGATATCTAAAATTTACTAAACCGACTGCAATGTAATATATTGCATAATTTAGCTTAGCCTGTGAGTTGATGACGGTATATCAAGCAACGATGCGATACGGGAATATAAGTGATCTACTGCTTGACATTACATGTACTGACATGCTATGGTTTCTTAGAAAAACCAATTATTATCGTTTCAGTAAAAAAAAAAGCAGTTTCGAAAACCTGCAGCAGTTTATGTCTCATAATTCTTGCTTCAAAATATTGTAAAGTGCGGGGCGCGGGACGAGATCAACGCATTGCGTAAAGTTAGTAGTGGGCAAGCTTATTTTTGGTGATGTTCCTAGATAATTAGGGAAAATAAAATAGCCTTTCGTAAGCTGGTAGGTTTCATCAATGAAACAGTGGAGCTGTTTCAGTGAGACATGTAAAGACATGTAAAGTGTGGGACAATTAAATGTAATGTGTGGGACACGTGCTATTTTATCATTTATTTATAAACACATTAAATCGATCATTAAATTCCATTATTCGGACTAAATCAGTGATAATTATAAACCTTACAGTGAGATCGGTACATAAATTTGAACTTAAAGATGAATAACAATACAACTAACCCTAACCAAAATACTAAACCTAACCTACCTAGTTGGCTACTGCGTAAATGTATGTCAATTAAGTGTAAAAATAATTTAGAGCATACAATTCCACTTATGGTACTACAGTGCACACAGAAGAGCATGCATGCACACCGATAACAAATTTGTATGTATCATTTGTTTGTAGCCTTTAGCCGAGACCTACAGCTTGGCTCCTACTTGCTGTAATATTTTACCTCCAGGCAGTTCAATATTATTTTAAGCATTATGTAAAATTACCATTCAAGTGCGCTATAATGTAATAAGCTTAGATTTCCAGATTAGACCTAGAACTGTAGTGCACCCATAAAACCGGTAATAAAAAGTAGCGTACCATGTACGGTCTACTGTAGGCCGTGGCATATGGGAATGAGCTTGCAGTAAGCTCCAGCCAGGAAGGGGTTAATGCCAGGCAGGCCTACAAATATTAATCGTTGTATGACAATCTTATAAAGATAGGCATAGGAATAAAAAATTTTGAGGATATTTACTGAATTATATGTGATCTTCATGCATTTTTTCATAGTCTTAATATCACAGATTGATGAGATGGAGGCTGTAGGGCGGGTTCCTAGGATGGGGGCTGTAGGGCGGGATCTATGGTTCCGAGAATGGAGGCTGTAGGGTGGGATCCATGGTTCCGAGGATGGAGGCTGTAGGGTGGGATCCATGGTTCCTAGGATGGGGGCTGTAGGGCGGGATCCATGGTTCCTAGGATGGGGGCTGTAGGGCGGGATCCATGGTTCCGAGAATGGAGGCTGTAGGGTGGGATCCATGGTTCCGAGGATGGAGGCTGGTAGGGCGGGATCCGCGGATGGAGGCCTCTATGGCGGGATCCATGGTTCCGAAGATGGAGGCTGTAGGGCGGGATCCATGGTTCCGACAATGGAGGCTGTAGGGTGTGATCCATGGTTCCGAGGATGGAGGCTGTAGGCCGGGATCCATGGTTCCGAGGATGGAGGCTGTAGTGCGTGATCCATGGTTCCGCGCATGGAGGCTGTAGGGCGGGATCCATGGTTCCGAGGATGGAGGCTGGTAGGGCGGGATCGGTGGATCCGAGGATGGAGGCTGTAGGGCGGGATCCGTGGTTCCGAGAATGGAGACTGTAGGGCGGGATCCATGGTTCCGCGGATGGAGGCTGTATGGTGGGATCCATGGTTCCGAGAATGGAGGCTGGTACGGCGGGATACATGGTTCCGAGAATGGAGGCTGTAATGCGGGATTCATGGTTCCGAGAATGGAGGCTGTAGGGCGGGATCCATGGTTCCGAGAATGGAGGCTGTAATGCGGGATCCACGGTTCAGAGAATGGAGGCTGGTAGGGCGGGATCCATGGTTCCGAGGATGGAGGCTGTAGGGTGGGATCCATGGTTCCGAGGATGGAGGCTGTAGGGCGGGATCCATGGTTCCGAGAATGGAGGCTATATGGTGGGATCCATGGTTCCGAGGATGGAGGCTGTAGGGCGGGATCCATGGTTCCGAGGATGGAGACTGTAGGGCGGGATCCATGATTCCGAGGATTGAGGCTGGTAGGGCGGGATCCATGGTTCCGAGAATGGAGGCTATAGGGTGGGATCCATGGTTCCGAGGATGGAGGCTGTAGGGCGGGATCCATGGTTCCGAGAATGGAGGCTATATGGTGGGATCCATGGTTCCGAGGATGGAGGCTGTAGGGCGGGATCCATGGTTCCGAGGATGGAGACTGTAGGGCGGGATCCATGATTCCGAGGATTGAGGCTGGTAGGGTGGGATCCATGGTTCCGCGGATGGAGGCTGTAGGGCGGGATCCATGGTTCCGAGAATGGAGGCTGGTAGGGCGGGATCCATGGTTCCGAGGATGGAGACTGTAGGGCGGGATCCATGGTTCCGAGAATGGAGGCTATAGGGTGGGATCCATGGTTCCGAGGATGGAGGCTGTAGGGCGGGATCCATGGTTCCGAGAATGGAGGCTGGTAGGGCGGGATCCAACGTTCCGAGGATGGAGGCTGTAGGGCGGGATCCATGGTTCCGAGAATGGAGGCTGTAATGCGGGATCCATGGTTCCGAGAATGGAGGCTGTAGGGTGTGATCCATGGTTCCGAGGATGGAGGCTGTAGTGCGTGATCCATGGTTCCGCGCATGGAGGCTGTAGGGCGGGATCCATGGTTCCGAGAATGGAGGCTGTAGTGCGTGATCCATGGTTCCGCGCATGGAGGCTGTAGGGCGGGATCCATGGTTCTGAGGATGGAGGCTGGTAGGGCGGGATCGGTGGAGCCGAGGATGGAGGCTGTAGGGCGGGATCCGTGGTTCCGAGAATGGAGACTGTAAGGCGGGATCCATGGTTCCGCGGATGGAGGCTGTATGGCGGGATCAATGGTTCCGAAGATGGAGGCTGTAGGGCGGGATCCATGGTTCCGAGAATGGAGGCTGTAGTGCGTGATCCATGGTTCCGCGCATGGAGGCTGTAGGGTGGGATCCATGGTTCCGAGAATGGAGGCTGGTAGGGCGGGATCCATGGTTCCGAGGATGGAGGCTGTAGGGCGGGATCCATGGTTCCGAGAATGGAGGCTATAGGGTGGGATCCATGGTTCCAAGGATGGAGGCTGTAGGGCGGGATCCATGGTTCCGAGAATGGAGGCTGTAGGGCGGGATCCATGGTTCCGAGAATGGAGGCTGTAGGGCGGGATCCATGGTTCCGAGGATGGAGGCTATAGGGCGGGATCCATGGTTCCGATAATCGAGGCTGTAGGACGGGATCCATGGTTCCGAGGATGGAGGCTGTGGGGCGGGATCCATGGTTCCGAGAATGGAGGCTATAGGGCGGGATCCATGGTTCCGAGAATGGAGGCTGTAGGGCGGGATCCATGGTTCCGAGAATGGAGACTGTAGGGCAGGATCCATGGTTCCGAGAATGGAGGCTGTAGGGCGGGATCCATGGTTCCGAGAATGGAGGCTGTAGGGCGGGATCCATGGTTCCGAGAGTGGAGGCTGTTGGGCGGGATCCATGGTTACGAGAATGGAGGCTGTAGGGCGGGATCCATGGTTCCGAGAATGGAGGCTGTAGGGCGGGATCCATGGTTCCGAGAATGGAGACTGTAGGGCGGGATCCATGATTCCGAGGATTGAGGCTGGTAGGGTGGGATCCATGGTTCCGCGGATGGAGGCTGTAGGGTGGGATCCATGGTTCCGAGAATGGAGGCTGTAGGGCGGGATCCATGGTTCCGAGAATGGAGGCTGTAGGGCGGAATCCATGGTTCCGAGAATGGAGGCTGTAGGGCGGGATCCATGGTTCCGAGAATGGAGGCTGGTAGGGTGGGATCCATGGTTCCGAGAATGGAGGCTGTAGTGCGGGATCCATGGTTCCGAGGATGGAGGCTGTAGGGCGGGATCCATGGTTCTTGATTACATCAAACTGTATTAACTAGAATTTAATCAGCTTTTATATAGACTGTTAACAGATATGACATCTTCATTATTAGTTGACAGGTTACAGATAGTAAAGGAAACCAAGTGGCAACATTTTTCGCAAATATATATGCACTATGCCAAGTGCTGCGCGAAGACCCCATTCCCCATTTCGAGTATAACGTGATATTACTAGAGAAGAGAAAAACACGTACGTGATTAGGACAATTCTCACCACTGACTATAATATACATGTAAGTTTTTTGCTGCTACAGTAGAAGTATAATAATTATTAAATAATCGTTTTAAAAGGTTTCTCATTGCATCCTGAGATAAATTTACATATTCTTCGATGTTGTTTCAATTAAATGTTTGGTTATCAATCCACGCCCTACAGCACGTACGTCGGAAAACAAATTAAGCAGTAGAAATCAGGGGTATCGACTAGAAACTTCGCACTATAATATTATTCTTTGCTATTAAAGAGATAAGCGCTAAACGAGTTCAAGCAATAACTGTCGGTTACTCTCTGCCTAGATTGAAACCGGGAGAGATTGGCAACATTTTATATATTACTACTACTTAGTAGTTTCATTCTAAACCCATTTAAATCTATTTTATTTATCAATCATTTAATTTCAACACAATAACAATTACGGTAAATATTGCATTGTTCGTGGAAACCTGAATTAATAATAAATTAGTGCAGACATTCATTGCGCGAGTGGGGAGTGGATTAAATATTAATTGAATCTAATTTTTTGAACGAGCCATTTATCAATTTAATGATGAAAGCTCTGACACCCTAAGTCTACTAACAGCAGGCCCTAGGCCTTGAGGTATTGTTCGTTAGTCTATTGGTGTACAGTATGATGCTTCCCTGACTGTTGTTGGTGTGATTAGGTGTTTGTTAATTCGGCTTTCCGTTTATGTATTACAATTTTAAGGTTGTTATTGTATTAATGGTAAACTTTGACGCGAAGATTTGATTGGCTGCTGAATAAAAGGCGGTATACAAGACTAACTATTGAACATGAGTGTGTGTACTTTATGGCACCAGTACCGCAATACTAACCAATGGGCGCAAACTGTTGTCAGCGGGTAGTTTACCTGTCAGGTACCGGTAAACAATGTGAACATTGCTACTTCTTTGTGATATTATTTATGATACTGTATGTATAGGCCCTATAATTTATTATGCGGCACATAATTAAATTATTTTGGCACATAATTTATTATTTCTGGCACAATAATGAACAATTCTGACACGTAATATTTTTCACGAGCTTTGGTAGGCTATTCATCTGTAAGTGTCTCATAATTTAATGTCCATATGAACCTAATGTTGGTTATTATGTAATATTATAATAAGGCAACCCTGTCAAACTACACAGTTGAACCACGATAATAATTATCCGTGATAATAATACTGTAATAACAATAAACAATTATTGTTTATTGTCAATCGTTTGTTTTAAACAGCATAATTCAATTATGTGCCAGTTAAATTTAAAAAAAAACATTTCGTTTTGAAATGTATAGGCTATAGACAATTTTTAATAGATGTATAGACAATTTTTCTTTAAAATTATTCCACTTTAATTAAAACTTACAATTTGTGCAATGTTCTTAAAAAAGCGCCACTTTAATTTATAATTGTGCCATTTTCCTTGAAAAATGTGCCAAGATTATTGCATTTCCTATGCAAAAATTACTAATATTAATTATAGGTAGTAGAGTAGACAGTACTAAACTGTTTCGTATAAATATTTTATTGAAGCGTAAATTTAGTCAAACCACCTTACGACCTGGCCAACTGGCTGCTGAGTCAAACCTGGCCAACTTTGTTAGGCAATTGATATTATATAATTTGCCACACTGTATAAAATAGAGTTAAAACATTGTTTACTGTATTACATATTATTTTTACTGTTCTCAAGCTCTTTAAAAAAATTATTAATAAAATTAATAAACCCTTTATGTTATAATACATTATTTACTATTTATTATTATATCCTACTGTAAACTATAAGAACGATAGGTCAACTTTGTAATAAACTAATTTATTTTTTCCACTGATGGATATACGACAGTCGTCCATGTTTCTTAGGTGATAAATCGCGACCCTGCATGTCATATCAAATAAAACCCCGACTTAATTCTTCGAAATCCACTCAAGAAGAGTTGGAACGATATTCGATGCATAATATAGTCGAAAGTTCGACATCAGATGGAATCCGTGACAATCTAGAGGATAAACCGAACGTAGAAGATAAGTTCCGGCAAGTGGCCGGGCACTTAGGGACAATTCGACACGGATCGAAAGCTACGTTATACAAACGGATCGGAGACACGAGTCAGTGTCCCGAAGTGTCGGCCTATCAGCTAATACAGCGGGACGCAATCCGACCATTCACACCAACAGTAACGTGGAGTTGTAACTTATAGCCAATCATAGTAAAGTGTGCGTTACACACCTTGATTTACGAAATTTAATTCCGCAATTTTCGAAACATTAAGTCGTGGGAGAACAAAAATATTAAATAATAAATTTAATTACTTAGTCTTAACAAAGAAACAGTACAGAGTAGAAATAAAGCATGAATATCGTTTGATATCAGATACCAAGTAACAACAACTTCATAAATTTCATTAAGTTACTGGTTACTTTCAACGAGTTTGATCGAGAAGCATAAGGTCCGAAAATTTACATGATAATAATATGTAAAGGCTTTTAGAAAGAACTACTTCAGTCAAAATGTTTCACTTTCTATTATGCTTTCTAACTGTTATTAAATTATTGAAATAAAATATTTTTCGTTTGGGGGCGGGGGTCGAGCTTGCGTGACACTTTGTGACAGAGGGGGGGGGGGGGGGGGGGGGGGTCAAAAAACTGGAAAATTTGCGTGACATACTTTATGAGCGCCCCCTTTGGGCTTTAATTCACCTAATAGTCACCCACAATACTTAATGTTATTCAAATTGTTTTATTTTCAAGTCGGCGTGAAATACACCGTGAAATAAAGTAAACTCAATTGTGGGCTATAGGGTATTATATATCACGGCGTGAAATAAGAATATTCTTTCAGTATACTGTAAGTAAGGCAAACAGAAAATCAGTCACCACAGATGCATACATCACAATATACATGATGGTTGTGACCGATGTCACTCTTATGTCGCTTCCTACACCTACTAGGCCTATTTATACAGCATGTAGGCTGCAGCAGCACACGCACAAATTAATAATAAAATAATGAAAATAAAACGACATATATATATTTGATATAAATAAAGTTCCTGTATTTCACTTCCATTCTCTCGTTTCATATTTCACTCACTCGCTCACTCGCGTTAGTTGAAAAATTCCCACTTAAACCGGCGTGAAATACAGTGCTACTTTATTTAAATCGAATATAGTTATTATCGAATAGACATGTACAACTGCAGTCTCGATAATTTCGTACAATATTTTTAATGTAGTTAAAGAATGTTTCAATGATTGCAGAATGAAATTATGTCGTGCAAAATACCAAAAAATGTGTCGTTCATCCAAATGATTAACTGGTTAATTCATAGATAATTTCATATTATAGATGCACTTTTCTCGAGAATAGATTTTCTGTAAAAATAGTCAAGGAACACCTTCAGACAAGGAATTATCAAAATTATAGTAAAGTAAATATATTTAATGTCTCAGAATTATCGGCTAAAAGTATTTAAGACGTGGTAACGGCATTTAGTTGAAAACATTGTTTAAATTAAAATTTGTTTTATATAAAATAAACAAAAAAACCGCCATCGATTGACAAAAAAGTCACTGGATTTAAAAAATTTATAATTTTCAAAGAAAATCCAGAACTTAAGCCATGGCTAAAAGGCTAAAAAAGTAATAAGTGTTTATGAAAAGGATTTCGTATGTTAGAATACAACCCAGCCATCAATGCTAAGTCCATAAGTTGCAACTCCACTAAGTTTTATAGAACGCTTTATATTGACGACAAATATTACATAGAGATAGAAAACCTAGCGAGAGAATTCGAGAACCCTTCGATAATGGACATAAAACTGGGATGTAGAACCTTCAGGGAATCCGACGTGCTGCGCACAACGCCTGTCAATAACCTCTACAACAAAATGGTGGTTATAGAACCGCAATCACCGACACCTCAGGAACGACTCTGTCAAAAAATCAGTCAAATTCGATATAAAACTTTCGTAGATCGATTTACAACATCAAACGATTTTGGATTTCGAATAGAGGGAATTCACATACCAGATAGCCCAACATTCATGCCATACTGCAAACGGATTGTAACGAAATCTCAAGTTAAATATATTCTAGAAATTTTCTTTAACAGGAACGATAAAAAACTTATTAAACTCTTCCATAGCAAGTTGAATTTACTTCGGCGGTGTTTCGAAACTTCGGAATACTTTAGGAGCCACGATGCCGTCGGTTCCTCACTTCTACTACTGCACGACCGGGTTGGGAACGCCGGCGTCTGGATTATTGACTTCGCGAAAAACACGCCGGCGGCCTCGGGTCAAAGAATACGTCACAGGGGTGTCTGGCGACTCGGTAACAACGAAGACGGCGCCCTATTTGGTATAGATAATCTCATTGAATTTCTTGAACCTAGTAATTATGTGAATGGAGTTACATTGTCAACGGGATGAGATAAAGTAATGCATAAAAGAAATCTACCTACTGTAAATTTATCTAATTTATAAGTGTAAAGGTGCGATAACAAAATCTCCAATATTAAAACTAAGAAATATCTTATTAAAATTAATTTCACCAAATGAATCAAACCCTACTTCTTCACTGTGGAATGTCCGACTGTGGGGGGTGGGGAGGGGACGGGCTGTCTAGGTGACGGCTGTTTAACAAAAAGTTATCGTTTGTCAAACAAATCAATTTTTCTCACGTTTTTAGGTCCGGTGTTATGAATGTTACTGCTACTGGTAATATTGTCATTACTTCACTTGGATTAATAATAATTTTTCATAAAAGATTATGAAACTATACATTTGCACTTCTTAAAAACCGGTAAGACTATTATGTGAAGAATACAAATATCAGATTCTGAAATTATGACGGTGTTTAAGTTTGTCCAGCTGGATAATTTGGAGCGACAAAATACTGTTATACCTTAACCTAGTTTTTAAAAAACGGGATCCCGAAATATAAATTGTTAAGTAAATTTCTTGAATACCAGTTGAACCAGAAGATAAATCTATTGATCATATCGAATTGCCGGATTACTGGATGTCAGTTTAACCAGACGGTAATCAACTATAAATTAATTTTAATATAATTTTATCCTCTAATATTTCAACAGTCTGAAATAAAGTGATATAATCTAACGCAGCAATATATACTGAAAACTTCAAGAACATTTTTTCCACAATTGCAATCCCGATCCCGAAAATCGGGATCCCGAAAGTGATAATCCCGGTCCCGATCCCGGAAATCCCGAAAAGTCTGATCCCGTTTAAACACTATTATACACGACGCAATGAAACCGAACTAACTAGAACTACTTAGTGAGACACTAGTTTCCGAAGGGACGGGTAGTTTCCTTTTACGGGATTGCGCTGCTACGGGGTGCGTTCGCTGAAGGAATGGCGTGTACTTCCGGTGAGAGCCAATAAGCAAACCCGAGTTAGCGAACTTTATATTGGGCTGCGAACTGCCTGTATCAGTTGGATTATAAGGTTCCGAAGATGGAGACGATTCATGGCGGAGATGATTGGATATAAAACTCAAATCGTCCACCATCACTGTATCACCTTTTTCAATCAGTTCCCGTAACTTCTCTCGTGCATCAGCTTTCCTTTCCTCGTCGCATTCATCGCTACTGATTCTCGCGTTAAACAGCGCCAACAATTTATGACGATTTATTCTTTCGTGATCTACCAGGAAAGGGGCTTCCCGCTTCCCCTCTGTCACCACGGCAACAGCCTCCTCGCATAGACTCCTCTTAACCGCCGATTCGGTCCACAACTGCTGAAAGTTTCGCACGAGATACTCTCGATTATTCCGGGACAGCCGCCATCGGACGGTGTCCGGGAAGACGCAGTCGTAGAGAACTAAAGGGATCTCGGACGCCATCGGGTAGTTGGGTTTGTCGGGGAACTTGGAAGGGTCGAGGAGATCCGAGACGATTCCCGGGGGTTCCTGTTCCCGACCAACTAGGAACAGGATGGACATGATACAGCGGACCTGGTGGTAGAGGAAGCCCAGACTGGCCACTGTGTAGGTGTACATAGCGGCGGGGTGGGGATCCTGTGGGTCAACACTGGGTGCACCCACCGAGTCAACACTGGATGAACCCGGCGGGTCGACACTGGATGACCCCCTCGGGTCTACTCCACCGTCCGCCGGGTCTATACTGCTCCAAAGTATGGTCCTACGGAAGTCGGTAATCTTCCGGTCCCGGTCCCTCTTGCAGAAGTTCCGGAAGTCGTTGAATCCGAGGAACCGGGAGGCCGCCTCCCGCATCAAGTCGAGTCGCAGTCCCCCAGCCGGAAAGTAGTACTTGTACAGCCGGTAGGAACAGCAGTGTCGTGAGGAGAAGTCCTCAGGGACTGGGGCCCAACCCACGACTCGGATGTCGCGAGGAAGACAGCGGTTAAGCAACGCTACGTAGTCGATGGACTCGTCATCCTCCTCTTTCACTTCCTGGTGGTCTTTAGGCCTATCGAGTTTGTCGAGAACTCCATCAGTCGCATCGTCAGATCTAGTTTGCTCATCACTATGTTTATCAAACTTACGGCAAGCTCCATCAACCTCGCCAGGAACTCCGCTAGTTTCGTCGCCAGCTACACCCCGCGCGCTGTCCGTTCCTTCCGTGGACGGCACCACCCCTAGACCCCTGGTCGCGCGACACCGCACCGTCACGGCCACCACATTCCCCAATGCGCTGACACCCCGGTCTGTTCTCCCGCACTTATCGAATCCCAGCGGCCACTCAGTCGCCTCGTCGTACCGCGCCGAGAGACGCGTCTTCGCGAGCGCGGCGTACAACCGTTGCTCAACGGTATCGAGGTGGGCTCCGTGTTGCATCGCGAATCCGTTGTAATCCCAACCGAGGTAGGCAACTTTCAGAGCGATCCGACGTCGTCCGAATCTACTGGAATCCAAATCCCGCGGTTTAAATTCCTTTTTCACGATCCCGTCCGCTTTATGCTCCAATACTTTAACGCGTTTTCGTAGACAGGCGATTTTACCAATGAGCTCCTCCTTGCTGCATGATAGCAACTCCGTATCGTCCATAGCTCTTCCACGCCGCTGCAGAACTAAAAAATTGTGACGTCGCGTGAAAATTTGAGGCAAAAAACGAAATGCTAAATAACGCATAAGTTATCGATATAGATATAATGATAGTGTGTGTGGATCTTTAGGCCCAATCTACTGAATTTGGATTTATAGAATACAGGAATACTGGAATAGTCCTACATTAAGCTGTAAAGCATATGGAAGTAAGGAAGCCTCATGCATGGTATTTAATTCAAAGTAATTCAAATTTCCCACCATTATATTTATATTCAATATCGATCCAATAGAATTAACCAGTTTTACTGTACTATCATTATTGTTGTTAGCAGACCTTTTATAGACGAGGGTCCAATCTTGGCTCGGCGAATTCTCGTATCAATGTTAAATTATCCATTAAGGATAAGGGGTCAGGTTAAAGTGTGATACGTTTCTGTGTTAGTGCGAAGCGAAAAGATGAACAAATATATTTAATATACCATATCCAACCAATCCTGGCATCACTATGAAGCTACCAATTTAATATAAGCATATATGCATGTATCCTAATAATAATATTCTACAAAACCAGAGGGCGCTTTCTCTCAATAATGGTTTGGTTAATAATATAATGGAGGTAGACAGGTAGAGAGTGGGGGTTTCATGACTTTCATGTCAATATAATCGTCCAGTATCAATATAAGTCTGCCCGACAGCTTTTAGACTGATTGTTTAGTGGAATATTGGATTGAACGAAGACAGAGTTAAAGCTGAAAATATACTTGACATCCCAACATGTAGAACACGTTCTCTTCCAAGCCAATATCAATGTGCAGCACACACACAGACCAACAAACAAACATGTTTTTTGACAGCAAGAAGCCTTAAAGGTCTCTAATTATAATAAATTAAACAATAAATTGTTGTTTTAGATCGACAATTTTAAATTAATTGATGGAATATTGTCTATCCATTGATATTGGCCTATCCATTCAATCAATAGTAGTTAGTAACTTACTAGGCACGCCATGAGCACCAGCAGCTGGTATTTCTATCATTGAGTCTATGGTAATCTTCGTGTTTTGTTGAGGCTATTTTTCGAATTAAAAAAAGACACTTTACTAAATTTTTCGAAACTGTTTTCCACATCCTGGGGTTGAGCTGAGTCGATTGATATAACTTTCATTGACGGACGAGCTATAGTTTCGGAGGAGTTCACCCGAT
>JAUCBJ010004126.1:0-58313 GCA_032718475.1 Nemertoderma westbladi
ATTGAACTAACTGCTAACAGCCTAATCGATTCTCGCCTGCCATATACGGTATTGTTTAACGGGTATGCAGAAAAATAGTATACATTGCTTCAGTAATTATTGTTATTAAGTTGCTTGAGTTACATTAACGTTAGTTAGTTGAGTTACATATAGTTACGGTAGAGCGTTGTGTCTCAGCTTGACATACAGACATATGTAATATAAACTACAGCACTAGGCCTAACATGATAATGAAATGAATACGATGATAGGTGATACACATAAAGACAATAATTACCGGTAGCACCGAGACATAAGTAAGTAACCGGAAGTTGCCAAAATGGCTGCTTGATAATAATTACGTCATGTTAAATGTTAATATTGTATAAAGATTTGGACCGATAAATAAGGGGGGAAACGAGGGGGAACGAGGTCTGCTGCAACAGGAGGCAGAGAGATGTGCGCGGGAGAAAGCGATGGAGGAGGAAATCGAAATGTTGCAGGGAATGTTGGAGATGTTGGATGGGGTGGCGAAGACAATGATGTGGCGGATTAAGAAGAAGATTGGACAGATGGTGATAGCGGGATAAACGGGTGAGGTGGTGGGAGAAATTTTTAAATAGAAGCGGTGACGGATTTAAGTAAAATAATCAAATTAAAATAATAATATTATAAATACTATAACCTTACTTCGCCGTAGCTCGCCCCCCACAACTCGTTAATGGTACCCATATGCTAAGGCTTCACTCGCTTCATGGCTCGCCCTATTTTTTTCATCAAATCATGGAATAACCGAGTTATTAGCAATCAAAAATTTATGACGGCGGCAGACGACGATAAGACAACTCGCCAATGAAAGGCTTCCATCTGTTGACTGGTCTTATACCACATTTGTTACATATACACAGTGGTGACATATGTTACATGTGCACAATGGTAATCATAGTAAGTGGGCGGGGCGACACAATTAACCGAAGCCAGTCTGTGCGCGATTATTCACCCACAGTTAAGGGAGACTGGATTCGGGTGCTTTGAAAGTTATTGCAATGTAGACCTACTGTATTATTCGATTGATCGTTACTATATAATCTCTTACAATATATTTACTTTCGGGGAAATATTAACAGTTTCTTTAGGACGTGGCGCTTTAAGTATAAAAACAGAGTTATGACTTATACTAATCACAACGAGAGGGCCACAGAGTTTCGTAAATAGCGCATTCTTTAGGAGATGCTTTATTATCTGTCACACTACTTCACACGACTTCACCTACTTCGCACTGATCTGTCGACCGTCACTGAATTTGATCATATATAAGGAGGATCGCAACTGACACATGTAGGGATTATGAAATAGCATTTAATTCACACAAAAACCACTATAATGTAAGTTGCAATTGCTACCGGTAACCTGTTCCTCTTACCTTCAGTAATCAAGAAGATTGGGGGTTTTATGATTATTTATCGGTATTCTCCAAAAATATCAGCAATATACATCAATATAACAACAATTAATAACAGACCGTAAACAGAAGTAAAATAACGCGGTGAACGGTCAGTATGTGTTACGTAATGCATTGAGTTCGTAATGCATAGGTGCCGAGTAATGTTATGAGGCAGTGCATCAGGTAGGTGGGTAATGTTACGAGGCAGTGCATCAGGTGGCAAGATAATAGATTTACGTTCTTATAATCAAAGCCATCTAATGTTTAGGCCAAAGTCTGAAACTTCCAAAAACAGAAGTACAGAAGATTCCAAGCCTGTTCTGAGGCTCAGAAAGGTAAACAAAGACCGTAATGCATTGCGCGGGTTTCCATAGGCCCCTGTCCAACATAAAGTGAAAATCGCTCTGATTGGCTGAATAGGCAGAACAAAGAGGTTCCATGTCTACAGGAAATCAGCTGACAGAATTCGTCATCTGAGCTCCAATCTTTTAGAGTATTATGCGCATTGCGGCAAAAATGACTTGTTATGTCCGCAAAAGCTTTTACACCGCTCCCAGAAAAGGGATTTAAGTCTATAAAATATAAAAATCACAGTTTCTAAACTATTAGTCTTTCTTACGTGAATGGCGTTTACAAAGTTTTTTGAGGCTAGCAAGAGTCCTTTTCTCTTTGGGGCGAGCCACTTTACTAAGAGGGCTATAACTCCTGGGTGAAGGGTGCAATACGATTGCATCGGAAGGTTTAGGGTTACGGTCGGTGTATCCGCCGGTCGAGGTACCCAGTTGATTGATATCAACCTCAGTGGAATGAGGTCGAACAACCTTTAGAGTGCGTTTCAGGACAAGTCACCGCGGGATTTATCAATGGTATAAACTTTAAACTGTTCGTAGGATCTTCCGGTTTCACCATATAATATTGAATTAAATTGACATAATAAGGGTGGTCTTTGATCCCATAAAATGATTTCAGTAAAGGTCTAGCGCATAGGTTGACCTCGTGTACCATACGACGGACAAGATCCGCACAATTGACCGGAGGTTCAACGAGTATACCGTCGACACGAGCGGCCTCGATTGGCGGACGTTGTAACATAGGAGCGTCAGCGATAAGATCTCTAGATGTTAAGTTGATATCAACTGGTTGGGGTTGTACGGTGGCGAAGAGTTTGTCTCCGAAATAGGGAACCATTGAAGGATGAATAATGGTTTTGGAATAGAGATCGGTCATAAGGATTTGAGCTTCTGGCTGGGCTAAAGCTGCTTCTTCTCTCTCGTCCATTTCGATATGCTTCTCCTCGAGCTGATTTTCCTCCGCTTGTCATTGGAAGCGTTCGTCCAAAAACTCTTGCAGAGAGTAGGTTCGTCCAAGTTCGGTCCAAAAACTCTTGCAGAGAGTAGGTTCGTCCAAGTTCGGTGTCTTCCTCGAGATTCTGAATTTCCCTATCGAACTGAGGTAAAGCTAATTCTTTTACCACTTGGACTTGCTGCTGCAATTTACGTTTATCTAAACAATCGTAAGTTCCTTTTCCGATCTTTTGCCGAATAGCGTCTAACGCGATTCGTACAACGCTCTCCTCCACCTCAGTGACGGGTTGTATCGGGGTTAAACCGGGACGATTATACGGGTTGAACGGCGATATTAGGTGTCCGCGTCCCAATCCGGCTAGGTAGGATGGGCGAATGTCTAGAGAGCCCACTACCGGAGTGCCACCAACTAATTGTTCGGGTAACACTAGATCTTTGAACAGTGAGTACAGTTCAGGAGGATCCATCATACTATTAGGATCAAGTGTCTGAGGTCTCACCAGGGAATGAGGAGGTCTGACCGAGTATTCCGGAACTCTGATCATAGGTTTGTTTAAGGATCGTTTGAGTCGAGCGAGCGTTGGTGATACATCGAACAAGTTTCGCTCGAAACTCCTGTAAGTATAGCGAGTAAAACTGTGTTTAGCTCAACGTCTCCGCGGATGTTTATGTTTTTCCGTTTGTTGGTTGGGTCTAGGGCATTCATCGCAATAATACCAAAGACGCACGTCTTGTAGGTGAAACGCGGGTGATCTTTCTCCAGTTTTACAATATTCCTCCATCTGTTCGAAGCTATCTCGGACAACAGGTAGCGGTCGATCGGCGGTAAGATACATCATAGTAAAATAGAGTCGTTTGAGTTGTATCATAGGGTTATGATGTATACCTTGAGGATTTCGAGTTTCTAGATTTTGTTGACTGGCTACATTGATATATGTATCTCTCAATAATTCCAAATATTCGTTGAAGTCACTGTGTTTATCTGGTTCTTCAACGTCTTCTCTTTCGAGTCGGTTTCGAATATAATTCTCATGTTCGATTCTCAGTTTATCGTTCCGACTCCGCTGGGTATGATATTTAAATAGAACCATTTCCCTTTCGGTGTCTACATTGTCCGTATCGTGTAAATCGATAGGATGACCAGTAGTTAAGAAGTCCATATACGTACCATTACGATGCGTATAGCGAGCGGTGAATTTTCTATAGTCCAATTCACGCGTGAGCTGTTCCTTTGACATTGGCTGTTCGATATAACGGCCATCGTCCTCCGTAGTGGGTTGACTAGCATTGCCGCTTATTAAACTATCAACAAACGCTTGCAATGGTAGGGTATAGCGCTCCCTGATACCAAGATCATCTTCTATCAACTCCGTCATAGCTGCTATATGAGTTTATTGATATTATAATTAATTATAATTTAGGCTAGCGGTCGTCGCTGCCTCCCCCTCAATGCCCCCGGACAGCGCAAGATGCTCAGCGCTGATGTACTGTCGTCGCTGTGCCTCTCGCCAACGTAGTAGCTACACAACGACAACAATAACCAGCGCGAGTCACTCCACTGACCGTCCCAAGGGCTTAGAATTACTTTTGGTTCTTGCTACAGAGGCAGGGTAACTTTCACAACTGCGACTCGCTACTGTAAACACACTTTAGTAGTAACACTTACCTATAAATGCACAAATTCCAAACACCTGTCACAAATTGTACACATTTGGGCCATTTGTCCATTAGTCAAGTGCCTTCCAGAATGCCACGTTATTATTATGTATCCCTGGATACTAGCAGGGTGCTATTTATTCCACATGCTATTCAATGAGGCAAGCTTTCTATTGTTCTTTTAACTCGCTTCTAATTCTAGCGTGGTTGTGGCTATGGTGACATTATGGAAAGCTAGCAGTAGAATTAGGGTAATTCTCATGCACACAGATCTGGGATGCTATTTAATAGTAATTCTTTAATTGTCAATATTCCCCTTTATACATGATTTTATGAATTTTATTGGCTATTGACTATACATTGGAGATTCTCTCATACTAATATATTTAATAGGGTGAATCTCCGCTCCCATGATCTATTAATTAATGGAATTTTGGGAATGTTATAAATTGTATAAAATGACAATTTATCAAATTCATGAGAGGATATGAATTTAAAATTATTCGCGTAAATTTTATTATTTGACACTAAAATAGACACAATTTTATTCCAGAGCATGTCTGGGGACTAGGATCCTTAATTCTAGGAAATTTGTCCTTTTAAGAGTATCGGTAAGTGCTACGATATCTTAATCGACTAGAATTTTAAAGGATCTGAATTTTAACAGATTTTGGATTTCTAGATTTTCTTGGTTTACAAACTCCAAACAAAATCCTTAAATATTTAATATTTAAGATGGGCACCTATTTATTCCAGAACTTGTCTGGGGACGTTAACCACTGATTCTAGAATTTTGTCTTTCAAGTATATCGGTGGGTGCCACGATATCTTAATCGACTAGAATTGCAGATGGTCAAAGGGTTAACAGATTTATTCTGCATTTTACGTTACTGTTAAATGGACATCATTCTACTATATGTATTATTTAATATACGGTATGAGAGCAATATTGCAAGAAGCAATGTCAGTGAGAAGAGGCAAGTCGTTTCCAAGGTCTACCCAGAGCTTGGTTTAGCCGAGACACGAGGATCTGAACTTTGCATTCCTAATACTCTACTTACCAATAATACTTGAGTATAGTAGGAGCGGTATTGTACTTTTAATAAGTACGGACATTTCATCTTACTGTAGTCACGTATTTAAAATATGATATGGACAGTAAGGAAAGAGAAAAATAATTATTTCTCGCCGTTAAACTTAAATATATAATGCTAAGTAATTAAGTAATAAACACGAATATATTGCACTAATCTACTGAATAATCGCTAAAATAATATTCTACTAAATAAAATTAAAGAAAACGACTATAATAATAAAATTACATAATAATACATACATAAATATAAAAATAATAAAAAATATAAAATAATGTAGTCACACACCCACTCCAGACGCTGTTATGTTGGGGAGTCCCTAGATGTTTGTTGGATTAGGGAGGTGGTCGTGGGAAGAGTATCTTGCCTTCCATAGTTTCCTGATAGCTCTCTGTCTCTTCCCAGTAAACATAAACGACCAACTGGGCGATTGAGTTGTTGCGTTTCGAATACAATTCCAGGTTTCTTAAAGTTACGTCGCATGACGACGAGTTCTACCGATCGCACTAAACCATCATCGGATATATGAGTCTTGATGATACGACCTGTCTGCCACCGCTTTCGTGGAAGATCTGATTCCACAATAAGGACCATGTCTCCGGCGCTGACGTTTTCTTGCTGCGCAAACCACTTGGTTCAAAGTTGTAGCATAGGCAAATAATGTTTTTCAAAATGGTCAGCGAAACAATGGGATAATAACTGCATGAGTTGCCAAGTTTGTCGGCAGTATTCGTCTCCGTCCGTGATTTCCGATTGTGGGAGCATGGCTACAGGTTTCTTCAGTAGGAAATGCGCAGGTGTTAGCGCTTCTAGGGAGTCAGGACTCGATGAGACTGGCATAAGCGGTCTCTCGTTAAGATAGGCGGCGATTTCTTCCATTAACGTTCGCAAAAGTTCGTCGGTGAGATACGCGCGGCAAGGCACTATAAAGTAAAATGCGGTCTTCACGCTCCTTATTAATCTCTCCCAACTTCCTCCCCACCAAGGGGCGTCGGCGGCGTTGAAGGTCCAGCTAGATGCTGTTACCCTTAGCTGATTGTCTACCTGTCTTAGGTTCCAATCTTTAACATAAGCTTTGATCTCATTATTGGCGCCAATGAAGTTCGTTCCCTTATCAGATCTCATCGTGTTGCTAGTGCCAAAGCGAGCGATCTGTCGGCGTAAACTCAGTATGAAGCGGTTGGTAGATAGATCGTTCACCATATCTAGATGGATCGCTCTACAAGTCATACAGACAAAGATGACACACCATCGCTTGACTATAGTCCTAGCACGATATACTTCAATAGGGCCAAATAAATCCACACCAGTATTAGTAAAGGGTGGTTCATAGAAGCTTACTCGTTCCCTAGGTAATTCTGCCTCTCGCTGTGTTAAAGGCCTACTGAATGCTTTCCTACAGGGTATACAGTTCCTAAGAACTTGGTTCAGAGCTCTACGGGGTTTATGGAAATAATAGCAAGTTCGAATTTCGCTAAGAACTCGTTCTCTACCAGCATGGTAAAGCCTACTGTGAACATCTACAATCATCTTGATTTGTATTTCAAGATTTCTAATGAGTATGGGAAACTTAGTGTCAAAGGACAATAGAGCATTAGTTAGTCTCCCTCCAACACGTATTAACCCATCTATCATTGTGCTAGAGAAACGATCCCTTAAGCGCATCTGTGGATTTCTCAACAACAGGAAATACTTATCGGAATCTTCATAGCATTGCAGGAGTCTCAGTATCTGCTTATTGGTTTCTTCATGCTCCTGGTAACTGATCTTCTCCGTCAGAAACCTATCCGACACTTTGTAAGTGGGCAGATCTTTGATAGCATGGACCTTTTCAGATATTGTTGGAGTGGTATCATTAGCGATCTTTGTCCTGGAATAGTGATGATGGAAACATCTTTTAAGATACACGACAGCCTTGCAAAGCCAATTCTAGGAGCTATAATGATTTATTGCTCTCTGCAGGAGTGGTGAGAGTCCTTGCGAGATGTCTGGTGTTCCAGATTTCCAGTCTCTTTCTCTGATTTCTACAACAGATTTGTTTGTGGCGGGGGAGTTTAGATCCACAGCGTCGTCCCCGGAGATGTGTAGTACAGACAGATCTATCACGGGTTTAAATAACTTTGATTGACTCGTCCGGGTTTTAGGTTTGACTTTCTCTGCTCCCTTGGCTTGTCTAATCTCAGCCGTGGTGAGATGTGGGTGGAGGCCATTCATCCTCTTCTTTACTTAGGAAGTCGGGTCCACCTAACCAGTCTGGAGTATCTATCAGTTCTTGCGGGGTTGCTCCTCTAGAGGCGATGCCGGCTGGATTAATTGTCCCAGGGCAATGTCTCCATTGATCTACATTAGAGCGACTGAGTATAATGGCTACTCTGTTGGTAATGAAGACGCTGAACTGACAGACTTCATTGGTTATATACTCCAAAACGAGTAAAGCATCAGTCCAATAGACAGTTTTCTCCAGTGGATAGTCGATCTGTTCTGTTACATTCCAGCCGATGGCTGTAGCCTATAAAGCCGCCTCTAACTCCGCTCGAGGAACTCGTGGTTTGTTGTTTATCAAGGCCTTAGAAGTAACCAAGGCAACTTTAATTCCATCTGGAGTTTCAACCCTCAGGTAGGCTACTATACCTATTCCCATATCACTGGCGTCTCCAAACACATGGAGTTGATAGGACTACGTAGGGAGAATGTGACCAAAATATGAACGGGAAATCGTAAAGTTCTCGATGGATGGTAGAGAATCTTCCCATTTCATCCACTTCTTTAGTAGTTCTCCCTTAAGTGGATCATCCCACGAGTGGTTTTCAAGACACATTTGTTGCACTAAGCTCCGAGCAACCAATATAACTGGACTAATAAATCCCAATAGATCAAAATAAGTTCTCAGGATACTTAGACAAATCCGTTTAGTTCTAACTGGATTATCTCGCTTTTTTTAACTGGAAAAACAAGATATCTCTCTCCGTGTCCCATTTTAAACCAAGTGTCTTGGTTTCCGGAAGATCGTCCTTGATGAGGTCCAGATCTTTAACACCTCGGTCTTCTACCAGGATCGATTCCTGAAACTCACGGGAGTTACTAGTGAATTTGGTTAGTCGAAATCCACCGCGTTGCAAGCACTCCACCGTTCCCTTGGCAACATCAATGGCTTCTTCCACCGATGGGAGGGACTTTAAATTGTCGTCTATGTATATATCCCGTTTGATGTTGTCGATAACCGCTTTAGAGAAGGTGTCTCGGTTGTCATCAGCAGTGGTACGCACTACTGAACAAGCGTTCAAGGGGCTCGAGATGATCCCGAAAGCCTGGATGGTCATCCAGTACTCCACCAGTTTTAGGTTGAGGTCTCCTTCGGGCCACCACAGAAATCATAGGCTGTCTTGATCCCTATCCAGCGCCTTGACTTGTAAGAAGCGAAGCGGAAAGTTGTATCCGAAGCGAAAGCGATATAATATTGCCGTAATCTTATTAGTATTCCCAACAAGGATTGGAGTAGGTTGGGTCCCGGCAACAATTTGGAGTTCAGGGATTGACCCATGTAAAGGGCGGAGCCGTCGAACACTACCTGGACTTCGTTGGGTTTACTGGGTTTGGGAACGTAATGGTATGTTAGATAATACGTTCTCTCTGTTATGGGTGTTTCTTCCGGTACTAGCTCCGCGTATCCCTTATCGATAAATTTCTTCAGCTGGGTTTTATACATTTCCCTGGCTGGAACGTTGGCCGTAAGACGCCGATATAGTTGCGCGATTCTTTTTTCCGCTAAAGGTCGGTTATTTATAAAGTTGGGTTCTTGCCGTCTAAATGGAAGACCAATCTCATAGCGATCTTCATCTTTCAGAAAACGGGTAGTCGTTTCCTGAATCTGCTTGGCTCTCTCTTCCTCGACGGACAAGGCCTTGTCGTAGGAATTAGGCTCTACGGCTTCTTGAGTAAAGAATCGTACGGCATGTTCATCGCGAATTTTGTTATTGTATCGATCTATCACTTCGTTTAATTCGTTGTTATATGTGAATTGTCCGCCATGTTGATCGATGAGATGGCACAAGTTTACTTGGTTTACCCAAGTTTGATTTTCGGTGAGGAGGTCGATTGTATTTTCCTCGTCATATAATTGGGTGATATCGTCATTGTCTGAGGTGTATGGTATTCCCTCAGTGGTGGTTTCTCCCTCACTGATTTCTTCTTCCCATTCACTCACCTGATGTATCCTGTCATTAGGGAGTCTTTCCATTAGGGTTCTATGGGAAGGTCCAGTGAAGTACCAACCTACTCTCGTTCTTCCCGTGTACGTTTGTAATGGTTGCGGTCGAGCAGGCCGTTTTTCTAAGGTCTCAAGCGCTTTGTGCACGTTTTGGCCGATTAATATTTGAACCCCTGGGTAATCGGTGTTGAATCTAGGGATATCATGTTGCTGGGTAAAATGGACTTCATCCCAGTTGTAAGGCTCCACTTGGCAGTAGCAAAGTTCTTTATCGCCACCATTTTTACCGACCTTACGCTATGTTCTCCTTTGCAATTTTGTTGACAAGCCGGCACAGCATTCTTAAAAATGCAGCTGCAATGCAGCATGCCGATCCTAGTAGTAGTAGTAGTATGTTCTCCTAGTTCATCCTGGGGAGTGGACAACGCACCCACATAGTAATCTGTAGCTACTGTGGATTTCCAAACCTGCATAATTCCTGAAAGGTTCAACTTAGTTCGGAACTTGGGTTGTCCAGTAAAGATGTCTTTGGCTAGTTCTTTGTCGATGAATGTACCTGTGCTGCCGGAGTCAAGGAGGGTGTTTACTATCAGACTCTTCCCTACACCGTGGACTCTCAGTTGCACCACAGGGAATTCCCGGATTCAGACGTTGGAAGTTGGCGCTTTCCAAGATGGTTGTCGGTCCGGAATAGTCAGTCGAGGCTCTTCATTGTCGGTTTCAGTCTCATACGTAAGTGCTCGATACACCGCGGTGTTTATCATATAACAGGATTCGGAGAATTTGTCGGAGAATTTGTCCGTGTAGAATCCTTCCATCTCAGAGCTGTGGTCAGTGTCGTTCACATCACTGAATTAGACATGTAGTTCGGGCTCACATACCTGACTTGTTCGGGTTCTGTCAAATTCTGTGTACAGCAAGATATGATGTTTCACACCGCACTTAGCACACCTAGCATCTGAGTAACAGGTCCGCCGTTGGTGTCCTCGTCTGAGGCAATTATAACACAACCGCTTATCCCATATGACATCTAGTCTATCCTTAAGGGATTTCTTCAAGAATTCATCACACCACTCAAGCGATGTGGCCCGTGCCTATTAACGTGCCTATTAACCACGTTACAACACAAATATACTGCCTACACACCAAATTACTTTCGGAAAGCACTGTACGCTAAACCCTAAATTAGGTACAAGTACTTATAAAACAAATAACCAGCAGTTAAATATACTTGTACAGCCAAAAGAACCACGGTATCTGCTGGAGTGACCGGAGCACAAAATCACCAGTCTTTACCTGCGCCAAGCAGCCCTGATGTAGTACCGGGGTTAATTTAACTATAACGGTATTTATAACAAGCACAATTACTGTAGGAATAAACTTGGGGAGTTTGTGGTTGCGAATACTCGCATAGACTCTGAATAATAAATATTACGCTACCCGTGCAGACTATACAAACAAAATACAGACCAAATGCTGGCAGACTACTGTCAAGCCTAAATAAACTACAGTATATACAGACTCCGAAATGGTTAGTTATTAGGCATTCTAACCGAGTAGTACAACTTATTCTTTCGGGGGGGATTTACCTTACAACACTGGATGCCCCCACCTTTCTAACTAGCACTTTATCGGACAGACACTCTACACACACTGCAATCGCTTCAGACCTAACAACAGCTAGACAACAATCCGGCCTACAAGTTATTTGTACAATCTGAGCAGGCTTACACGCCTTCTGCTCAATATTATACTTATAGATAAATTAAACAGACAGAAATAAATAAGCTCTAAAAGAAATAAGGGGTGTACAGTCCCTACTCTCTTAAACAGCCTACCAATATACAATATATCACAATCGAAATAATACTAGTACCGGTTATATCCGGTTATAGTACAGAATATATTCTGCATATGTGAGTTGTAGTTGTTGTATGTGCGCTGTAGCATACATAAATTAAGGATTGATAAAGATAACCATTGGCTTCCGAAACGTCTGCTAGGCCTAATTACCTATTTTTTCATACCTGTGGCTGACAGTCCTTCCTTTGTTTTATCGTTTAATATTTTTACTCGCCACATTCCCCAACATGAATTTTAATTTTTTGTGGGGCGAGACACGTAGTCGGCGAGCCTTGCCATACGGTTCATATAGGGCAAATGGGGCATGTCCGTCTGTCTGTCTGTCTGTCTGTCTGTCTGGTAAATGTTTGAACGCGAATTTCTCTGCATCGCTGGTTCGGAATTGAACCAAACTTAGTAGGTAAGTAGTAGAGAGAAAGTTTAGAAAGTTTGTAAAGTTTGGTGAAAAATCATGCAGTCTGACGTCAGCTACGACAGATTATGTGGTTTTTAGAAAATGTTAAATTTCTCGGGAAGGCCTCATTTTCCTGAGCTGAAATTTTGGTGGCCTGTAGAGAATCATGAAGTCTATCTTTTACGAAATTGAAAAGTTAAGACATTTAATTGGGGATCCGCTAGAGACTCAGAAGTAATGACATAGGCCTACCGGTACGGTACTGCTGTACAGTGCTGCACTGGTAAGTACGAAATTGCAGAATAACAATTTGACACCACCTAGCGGATTAACATATGATTGTATATCGAATGAATACATTTATAGCATGGGATATTGGGTCCAAACTAGACATGCCCAATTTGCTCTATATGAACCGTATGCCAAGGCTTGCCGACTACGTGCTGCGCGAAGTCCCCACGAACGTGTTCTGTTAATTCTAGCATGCCCTTCATATTAAAAGAAAGGTTTTTGATGCAGCGGTGTTATCTGGTTCGTTATATGGTTCTGAATCCTGGCTATCTACCAACACTAAAATAATATCTAGGTATTATTATTCTATGGTGAAATCGTTGTTTGTTAGGTGTACGCGTGTCGACACCAAATGAACTCTGCTTATTAAAATTGGTTTACCTTATATAGATTATTAAATTTGTCGAGCTAGGAAAATGTTCATTGGTAAAATGTTAAAAAATAATAACAGCGATTTACCCTTCCGTAGGATATTTGATATGTGTAAAGAAAATAATACCAGTGGTTACTTAATGCTAAAAGAAGCGATCGATTTTAATGAAAAACTAGATCCCCTGATTAACGTAATAAACAGTATAAAAAATAGACCCAATAGTGCGACTAAATTTGAAACATATAAAACTGTTATTAATCCAAACTTGAAACCGCATCCTCTATATTTTCATACATCGACTTACGTACCGGATTATATTAGGCTTAACTTTACCAGGGTTCGGCTTATGTCCCATTGCTTAGGTGTGGAGACTGGTCGTTGGTCACGCATACCCAGGGAGCAGCGGGTCTGCCCGTGTGACGGTCTGTCTGTACAGACTGAGTCACATGTATTGCTTGACTGTCCCACCTCACAGCACCTTCGCAACAACGAGGCAAATTCCGGTCTAATGTTTTCTTTGTTAAGCGATTTGTTTGACCCTAGTGAGGTAATGTATTTTCGATTGTGTAAGTATATTAGTGTTGTTCTAGAATTATACAAATAATGATTATTTTCTGGACAATGTCTGAACCTGAGTTAAATAGTGCTTTGTGCCCGATGTTAGATTGTTTTATGATTATATACAATATTGATGTAATGTGGTGTTATATATATTGTTAGATATTGTCAATAAATAAATAAAATAAAATAAATATTCTGTATTAGGCCTACAGTATTACAGTATTTACGCCATTTAGCATCAACGTACTGACGTAGGCAGCTGTTTGTCTGACAGTGTGCAGATGCGTGAACGTGTGCTGATGTACCGCATGTACACATTACATAATTCAGTAATTTATTACTGAAGTACCGGTACCGTTACAGCATAGGCCTACCACCGATCCAGCGGTATGGGAGGAAGCAACATAAATGCCCCTGGCGTCCGCGTCAACTACCGACGCGCGAACACCGCCCCTCCACCACGGCACAACTCCGCCGACTACAATAACGACTCTTGCTCCCCAGCTTGTTTCTCCTACATCCTGATCCTGTTCAACCTCGTGTTTATGACAGCTGGTGGCGTCGTCCTGGGCTTCGGAATCTGGACTCTTATAGCCAAACAACATTACATTGTCCTACTGACCACTGCGACTTACTCGGCTACGAGTTATATTCTGATATTTGCCGGCGCGTTGGTGTTTATAGTCGCCTTTATTGGGTGTTACGGCGCTGTCCGGGAGAACGTAACCTTCCTTAAGATCTTTATCGGCCTTCTCCTTCTCATCTTCGCTCTCGAGGTGACCGCCGGCTGCCTCGGGTTGGTCTACAAGGAGCGAATCCGTCGCGAACTTTACGAGGACTTCCGCGAGACGTTCGTTACGAGTTACTCGGTAGACGCGGATAAAACCAACGCGATAGATCGGTTGCAACGCGAGCACCGGTGCTGCGGTGCGGAGAACTACACCGACTGGTCGACGTCGGTGTGGTTCACCGGAGGCTCCGCCGGTGTCAACCTGGTGCCCTCGAGCTGCTGTAAGACCCCGGTCCCTCTGGAGACCTGCGGACAGCGGACCCATCCGTCTAACATCTACAACGTGGAGGGCGGCTGCGTCGCCAAGTATTCCCTGGTATTGGAGGACCAGGTACTCGTAGTGGCCGTGTTGGCGTTGTGCGTGTCGACTTTGGAGTTGTGTGGCGTTGTGTTCGCGTGTTGTATGTTAGTGAGGATTCGTAAAGAATCCTTTATTGGTTTGGATTGATGGGGATTAGTGATTTACAGGTTTATTTGTTGTGATAAAGAGGGAACAGAGGTTACAGTCAGAGTTACAGACAGACAGACAGACGGACAATATTATAATCCACGTCTCCCATCGAACTATTATATTATAGTAAGTTTTATTTAATTGACTTAGTTTCCCAACTAAACCGCATGTTTATAAACCCCGTAGCTTCGCTATTCATTTAGTTATTATTATAAATATTTAAGTTTTTATTTATGTTAACAAAGTCAACTTTGGGTGTCTTCTATATTAGTAACGGTTGCTAAGTTATTAGAACCGGTATGTATCGGTACCGGTATGTATCGTTACCGGTACCGGTACCGGTATGTATCGTTACCGGTACCGGTATCGGTACCGGTATGTATCGGTACCGGTATGTATTGGTACCGGTATGTATCGGTACCGGTATGTATCGGTACCGGTATCGGTACCGGTATGTATCGGTACCGGTATGTATTGGTACCGGTATGTATCGGTACCGGTATGTACCGGTACCGGTATGTATCGTTACCGGTACCGGTATCGGTACCGGTATGTATCGGTACCGGTATGTATCGTTACCGGTACCGGTATCGGTACCGGTATGTATCGGTACCGGTATGTATCGTTACCGGTATGTATCGGTACCGGTATGTATCGGTACCGGTATGTATCGGTACCGGTACCGGTATCGGTACCGGTATGTATCGGTACCGGTATGTATCGTTACCGGTATGTATCGTTACCGGTACCGGTATCGGTACCGGTATGTATCGGTACCGGTATGTATCGTTACCGGTATGTATCGTTACCGGTACCGGTATCGGTACCGGTATGTATCGGTACCGGTATGTATCGTTACCGGTATGTATCGTTACCGGTACCGGTATCGGTACCGGTATGTATCGGTACCGGTATGTATCGTTACCGGTACCGGTATCGGTACCGGTATGTATCGGTACCGGTATGTATCGTTACCGGTATGTATCGTTACCGGTACCGGTATCGGTACCGGTATGTATCGGTACCGGTATGTATCGTTACCGGTACCGGTATCGGTACCGGTATGTATCGTTACCGGTATGTATCGTTACCGGTACCGGTATCGGTACCGGTATGTATCGGTACCGGTATGTATCGTTACCGGTACCGGTATCGGTACCGGTATGTATCGGTACCGGTATGTATCGTTACCGGTATGTATCGTTACCGGTACCGGTATCGGTACCGGTATGTATCGGTACCGGTATGTATCGTTACCGGTACCGGTATCGGTACCGGTATGTATCGGTACCGGTATGTATCGTTACCGGTACCGGTATCGGTACCGATACATACCGGTACCGGTATGTATCGGTACCGGTATGTATCGTTACCGGTATGTATCGTTACCGGTACCGGTATGTATCGGTACCGGTATGTATCGGTACCGGTATGTATCGGTACCGGTATGTATCGGTACCGGTATGTATCGGTACCGGTATGTATCGGTACCGGTATGTATCGGTACCGGTATGTATCGGTACCGGTATGTATCGTTACCGGTATGTATCGTTACCGGTACCGGTATGTATCGGTACCGGTATGTATCGGTACCGGTATGTATCGGTACCGGTATGTATCGGTACCGGTATGTATCGGTACCGGTATGTATCGGTACCGGTATGTATCGTTACCGGTATGTATCGGTACCGGTATGTATCGTTACCGGTATGTATCGGTACCGGTATGTATCGGTACCGGTATGTATCGGTACCGGTATGTATCGGTACCGGTATGTATCGTTACCGGTACCGGTATCGGTACCGGTATGTATCGGTACCGGTATGTATCGGTACCGGTATGTATCGGTACCGGTATGTATTGGTACCGGTATGTATCGGTACCGGTATGTATCGGTACCGGTACCGGTATCGGTACCGGTACCGGTATCGGTACCGGTACCGGTATCGGTACCGGTATGTATCGGTACCGGTATGTATCGTTACCGGTACCGGTATCGGTACCGGTATGTATCGGTACCGGTACCGGTATCGGTACCGGTATGTATCGGTACCGGTATGTATCGTTACCGGTACCGGTATCGGTACCGGTATGTATCGGTACCGGTACCGGTATCGGTACCGGTATGTATCGGTACCGGTATGTATTGGTACCGGTATGTATCGGTACCGGTATGTATCGGTACCGGTACCGGTATCGGTACCGGTATCGGTACCGGTATGTATCGGTACCGGTATGTATCGTTACCGGTACCGGTATCGGTACCGGTATGTATCGGTACCGGTACCGGTATCGGTACCGGTATGTATCGGTACCGGTATGTATCGTTACCGGTACCGGTATCGGTACCGGTATGTATCGTTACCGGTACCGGTATGTATCGGTACCGGTATGTATCGTTACCGGTATGTATCGTTACCGGTACCGGTATGTATCGGTACCGGTATGTATCGTTACCGGTACCGGTATGTATCGTTACCGGTACCGGTATCGGTACCGGTATGTATCGGTACCGGTACCGGTATCGGTACCGGTATGTATCGGTACCGGTATGTATCGTTACCGGTACCGGTATCGGTACCGGTATGTATCGGTACCGGTACCGGTATCGGTACCGGTATGTATCGGTACCGGTATGTATTGGTACCGGTATGTATCGGTACCGGTATGTATCGGTACCGGTACCGGTATCGGTACCGGTATCGGTACCGGTATGTATCGGTACCGGTATGTATCGTTACCGGTACCGGTATCGGTACCGGTATGTATCGGTACCGGTACCGGTATCGGTACCGGTATGTATCGGTACCGGTATGTATCGTTACCGGTACCGGTATCGGTACCGGTATGTATCGTTACCGGTACCGGTATGTATCGGTACCGGTATGTATCGTTACCGGTATGTATCGTTACCGGTACCGGTATGTATCGGTACCGGTATGTATCGGTACCGGTATGTATCGTTACCGGTACCGGTATCGGTACCGGTATGTATCGTTACCGGTACCGGTATGTATCGGTACCGGTATGTATCGTTACCGGTATGTATCGTTACCGGTACCGGTATGTATCGGTACCGGTATGTATCGTTACCGGTATGTATCGTTACCGGTACCGGTATGTATCGGTACCGGTATGTATCGGTACCGGTATGTATCGGTACCGGTATGTATCGTTACCGGTATGTATCGGTACCGGTATGTATCGGTACCGGTATGTATCGTTACCGGTACCGGTATCGGTACCGGTATGTACCGGTACCGGTATGTATCGGTACCGGTATGTATCGGTACCGGTTATATTGTCTCTGTCTCAGTTCGCCGTATTTAGTGACCCCAGTTGACGGTATTTAATTAATAATTATCAATTATTCTACTTAATTAGGTTTGTAAAACTAACTCCCTAGCGTTCAGTATTGTTCGTCTTATTGGCGACCAGCTGGCGGCCTAAATGCAGTTCAACCAGATTTTATTGCTTTCATTGTAAACTGTTTTACTTTAATGTGTTTTTTAAGGTTTTTTTTTTATTTAAATGGATCGTAAATTCTCGTCCTTTTCTGTAATTGATTATTATTGTAATTAATTTATACTCTATAACTACCGAGTATCGGATAACCCTAATTATCGCCAGTTCTTCCATTTTTTTATTTTAATAATATATAAAGACTCGAACATTAGGAACTATTGTTTCTATACGAAATGGTTTAACATATAATTATTTAGTTGTTCCCTTCATTACCAATTCTGTAGGACGTCGACAACCTCTAGTGCCATTATTCATTGTGATATCTTCCCTGCCGGTCGAATAATACTGTGCACTTTATTTATATAACTGTTTTGTGTAACTTGTTTATATAAATAGGGGGAGGGGGGCTCCCGTTACAGGCGTTAAGTTAAATAATGTTTAGATCTGAAGTTCAAATATATTATTATTATTATCGAAGATATTAATTTGTTTCCTTTTATTTAATTCGCCTATTTTTTCTACTCAGCGGTTCAGGGTTTAAAGAGTCAGGATATCAAGTTCCTGACAAAGTGGGTGTGTAAGTTATTCCAGAACGGGATGGCCGACTCCTGTCGGTGGGTGTGTAAGTTATTCCAGAACGGGATGTCCGACTCCTGTCGGTGGGTGTGTAAGTTATTCCAGAACGGGATGGCCGACTCCTGTCGGTGGGTGTGTAAGTTATTCCAGAACGGGATGGCCGACTCCTGTCGGTGGGTGTGTAAGTTATTCCAGAACGGGATGGCCGACTCCTGTCAGTGGGTGTGTAAGTTATTCCAGAACGGGATGTCCGACTCCTGCCAGTGGGTGTGTAAGTTATTCCAGAACGGGATGTCCGACTCCTGCCAGTGGGTGTAAGTTATTCCAGAACGGGATGGCCGACTCCTGCCAGTGGGTTTGTAAGTTATTCCAGAACGGGATGTCCGACTCCTGCCAGTGGGTGTAAGTTATTCCAGAACGAGATGGCCGACTCCTGCCAGTGGGTGTGTAAGTTATTCCAGAACGGGATGTCCGACTCCTGCCAGTGGGTGTAAGTTATTCCAGAACGGGATGGCCGACTTCTGCCAGTGGGTGTGTAAGTTATTCCAGAACGGGATGTCTGACTCCTGCCAGTGGGTGTAAGTTATTCCAGAACGGGATGGCCGACTCCTGCCAGTGGGTGTGTAAGTTATTCCAGAACGGGATGTCCGACTCCTGCCAGTGGGTGTAAGTTATTCCAGAACGGGATGGCCGACTCCTGCCAGTGGGTGTGTAAGTTATTCCAGAACGGGATGACCGACTCCTGTCGGTGGGTGTGTAAGTTATTGCAGAACGGGATGGCCGACTCCTGTCGGTGGGTGTGTAAGTTATTCCAGAACGGGATGGCCGACTCCTGTCAGTAGGTGTGTAAGTTATTCCAGAACGGGATGGCCGACTCCTGTCAGTAGGTGTGTAAGTTATTCCAGAACGGGATGGCCGACTCCTGCCAGTGTTGTGTAAGTTATTCCAGAACGGGATGTCCGACTCCGGCCAGTGGGTGTAAGTTATTCCAGAACGGGATGGCCGACTCCTGCCAGTGGGTGTGTAAGTTATTCCAGAACGGGATGTCCGACTCCTGTCGGTGGTTGTGTAAGTTATTCCAGAACGGGATGGCCGACTCCTGTCGGTGGGTGTGTAAGTTATTCCAGAACGGGATGGCCGACTCCTGTCGGTGGGTGTGTAAGTTATTCCAGAACGGGATGGCCGACTCCTGTCGGTGGGTGTGTAAGTTATTCCAGAACGGGATGGCCGACTCCTGTCAGTGGGTGTGTAAGTTATTCCAGAACGGGATGGCCGACTCCTGTCGGTGGGTGTGTAAGTTATTCCAGAACGGGATGGCCGACTCCTGTCGGTGGGTGTGTAAGTTATTCCAGAACGGGATGGCCGACTCCTGTCGGTGGGTGTGTAAGTTATTCCAGAACGGGATGGCCGACTCCTGTCGGTGGGTGTGTAAGTTATTCCAGAACGGGATGGCCGACTCCTGTCGGTGGGTGTATAAGTTATTCCAAAACGGGATGGCCGACTCCTGTCAGTAGGTGTGTAAGTTATTCCAGAACGGCATGGCCGACTCCTGTCGGTGGGTGTGTAAGTTATTCCAGAACGGGATGGCCGACTCCTGTCGGTGGGTGTGTAAGTTATTCCAGAACGGGATGGCCGACTCCTGTCAGTGGGTGTTTAAGTTATTCCAGAACGGGATGGCCGACTCCTGTCGGTGGGTGCGTAAGTTATTTCAGAACGGGATGGCCGACTCCTGCCAGTGGGTGTGTAAGTTATTCCAGAACGGGATGGCCGACTCCTGTCAGTAGGTGTGTAAGTTATTCCAGAACGGGATGGCCGACTCCTGTCAGTGGGTGTGTAAGTTATTCCAGAACGGGATGGCCGACTCCTGCCAGTGGGTGTGTAAAGTTATTCCAGAACGGGATGGCCGACTCCTGTCGGTGGGTGTGTAAGTTATTCCAGAACGGGATGGCCGACTCCTGCCAGTGGGTGTGTAAGTTATTCCAGAACGGGATGGCCGACTCCTGCCAGTGGGTGTGTAAGTTATTCCAGAACGGGATGGCCGACTCCTGCCAGTGGGTGTGTAAGTTATTCCAGAACGGGATGGCCGACTCCTGTCGGTGGGTGTGTAAGTTATTCCAGAACGGGATGGCCGACTCCTGTCGGTGGGTGTGTAAGTTATTCCAGAACGGGGTGGCCGACTCCTGTCAGTGGCTGTGTAAGTTATTCCAGAACGGGATGGCCGACTCCTGTCAGTGGCTGTGTAAGTTATTCCAGAACGGGATGGCCGACTCCTGCTGCTGGGTGTGTAAGTTATTCCAGAACGGGATGGCCGACCCCTGTCAGTGCGTATGTAAGTTATTCCAGAACAGGATGGCCGACTCCTGCCAGTGGGTGTGTAAGTTATTCCAGAACGGGATGCCCGACTCCTGTCAGTGGGTATGTAAATTATTCCAGAATGGGATGGCCGACTCCTGTCAGTGGGTGTGTAAGTTATTCCAGAACGGGATGGCCGACTCCTGCCAGTGGGTGTGTAAGTTATTCCAGAACGGGATGTCCGACTCCTGCCAGTGGGTGTGTAAGTTATTCCAGAACGGGATGGCCGATTCCTGCCAGTGGGTGTGTAAGTTATTCCAGAACGGGATGGCCGACTCCTGTCAGTAGCTGTGTAAGTTATTCCAGAACGGGATGGCCGACTCCTGTCGGTGGGTGTGTAAGTTATTCCAGAACGGGATGGCCGACTCCTGTCAGTAGGTGTGTAAGTTATTCCAGAACGGGATGGCCGACTCCTGTCAGTAGGTTTGTAAGTTATTCCAGAACGGGATGGCCGACTCCTCTCGGTGGGTGTGTAAGTTATTCCAGAATGGTATGGCCGACTCCTGCCAGTGGGTGTGTAAGTTATTCCAGAACGGGATGTCCGACTCCTGCCAGTGGGTGTGTAAGTTATTCCAGAACGGGATGGCCGACTCCTGTCGGTGGGTGTGTAAGTTATTCCAGAATGGGATGGCCGACTCCTGCCAGTGGGTGTGTAAGTTATTCCAGAACGGGATGTCCGACTCCTGCCAGTGGGTGTGTAAGTTATTCCAGAACGGCATGGCCGACTCCTGCCAGTGGGTGTGTAAGTTATTCCAGAACGGGATGGCCGACTCCTACCAGTGGGTGTGTAAGTTATTCCAGAACGGGATGGCCGACTCCTGTCGGTGGGTGTGTAAGTTATTCCAGAACGGGATGGCCAACTCCTGTCAGTGGCTGTGTAAGTTATTCCAGAACGGGATGGCCGACTCCCGTCGGTGGGTGTGTAAGTTATTCCAGAACGGGATGGCCGACTCCTGCCAGTGGGTGTGTAAGTTATTCCAGAACGGAATGGCCGACTCCTGTCGGTGGGTGTGTAAGTTATTCCAGAACGGGATGGCCGACTCCTGTCGGTGGGTGTGTAAGTTATTCCAGAGCGGGATGGCTGACTCCTGTCGGTGGGTGTGTAAGTTATTCCAGAACGGGATGGCCGACTCCTGTCGGTGGGTGTGTAAGTTATTCCAGAACGGGATGGCCGATTCCTGCCAGTGGGTGTGTAAGTTATTCCAGAACGGGATGGCCGACTCATGTCGGTGGGTGTGTAAGTTATTCCAGAACGGGGTGGCCGACTCCTGTCAGTGGCTGTGTAAGTTATTCCAGAACGGGATGGCCGACTCCTGTCAGTGGCTGTGTAAGTTATTCCAGAACGGGATGGCCGACTCTTGTTGCTGGGTGTGTAAGTTATTCCAGAACGGGATGGCCGACCCCTGTCAGTGCGTATGTAAGTTATTCCAGAACAGGATGGCCGACTCCAGCCAGTGGGTGTGTAAGTTATTCCAGAACGGGATGCCCGACTCCTGTCAGTGGGTATGTAAATTATTCCAGAATGGGATGGCCGACTCCTGTCAGTGGGTGTGTAAGTTATTCCAGAACGGGATGGCCGACTCCTGCCAGTGGGTGTGTAAGTTATTCCAGAACGGGATGTCCGACTCCTGCCAGTGGGTGTGTAAGTTATTCCAGAACGGGATGGCCGATTCCTGCCAGTGGGTGTGTAAGTTATTCCAGAACGGGATGGCCGACTCCTGTCAGTAGCTGTGTAAGTTATTCCAGAACGGGATGGCCGACTCCTGTCGGTGGGTGTGTAAGTTATTCCAGAACGGGATGGCCGACTCCTGTCAGTATGTGTGTAAGTTATTCCAGAACGGGATGGCCGACTCCTGTCGGTGGGTGTGTAAGTTATTCAAGAACGGGATGGCCGACTCCTGCCAGTGGGTGTGTAAGTTATTCCAGAACGGGATGTCCGACTCCTGCCAGTGGGTGTGTAAGTTATTCCAGAACGGGTTGGCCGACTCCAGTCGGTGGGTGTGTAAGTTATTCCAGAACGGGATGGCCGAATCCTGCCAGTAGGTGTGTAAGTTATTCCAGAACGGGATGGCTGACTCCTGCCAGTGGGTGTGTAAGTTATTCCAGAACGGGATGGCCGACTCCTGTCGGTGGGTGTGTAAGTTATTCCAGAACGGGATGGCCGACTCCTGTCGGTGGGTGTGTAAGTTTTTCCAGAACGGGGTGGCCGACTCCTGTCGGTGGGTGTGTAAGTTATTCCAGAACGGGATGGCCGACTCCTGTCAGTGGCTGTGTAAGTTATTCCAGAACGGGATGGCCGACTCCTGTCAGTGGCTTTGTAAGTTATTCCAGAACGGGATGGCCGACTCCTGCCAGTGGGGGTGTAAGTTATTCCAGAACGGGATGGCCGACTCCTGTTGGTGGGTGTGTAAGTTATTCCAGAACGGGATGGCCGACTCCTGCCAGTGGGTGTATAAGATATTCCAGAACGGGATGGCCGACTCCTGCCAGTGGGTGTGTAAGTTATTCCAGAACGGGATGTCTGACTCCTGCCAGTGGGTGTAAGTTATTCCAGAACGGGATGGCCGACTTCTGCCAGTGGGTGTGTAAGTTATTCCAGAACGGGATGTCTGACTCCTGCCAGTGGGTGTAAGTTATTCCAGAACGGGATGGCCGACTCCTGCCAGTGGGTGTGTAAGTTATTCCAGAACGGGATGTCCGACTCCTGCCAGTGGGTGTAAGTTATTCCAGAACGGGATGGCCGACTCCTGCCAGTGGGTGTGTAAGTTATTCCAGAACGGGATGACCGACTCCTGTCGGTGGGTGTGTAAGTTATTGCAGAACGGGATGGCCGACTCCTGTCGGTGGGTGTGTAAGTTATTCCAGAACGGGATGGCCGACTCCTGTCAGTAGGTGTGTAAGTTATTCCAGAACGGGATGGCCGACTCCTGTCAGTAGGTGTGTAAGTTATTCCAGAACGGGATGGCCGACTCCTGCCAGTGGGTGTGTAAGTTATTCCAGAACGCGATGTCCGACTCCTGTCAGTGGGTATGTAAGTTATTCCAGAACGGGATGGCCGACTCCTGTCAGTGGGTGTGTAAGTTATTCCAGAACGGGATGGCCGACTCCTGCCAGTGGGTGTGTAAGTTATTCCAGAACGGGATGTCCGACTCCTGCCAGTGGGTGTGTAAGTTATTCCAGAACGGGATGGCCGACTCCTGTCGGTGGGTGTGTAAGTTATTCCAGAATGGGATGGCCGACTCCTGCCAGTGGGTGTGTAAGTTATTCCAGAACGGGATGTCCGACTCCTGCCAGTGGGTGTGTAAGTTATTCCAGAACGGCATGGCCGACTCCTGCCAGTGGGTGTGTAAGTTATTCCAGAGCGGGATGGCCGACTCCTACCAGTGGGTGTGTAAGTTATTCCAGAACGGGATGGCCGACTCCTGCCAGTGGGTGTGTAAGTTATTCCAGAACGGGATGGCCGACTCCTGTCGGTGGGTGTGTAAGTTATTCCAGAACGGGATGGCCGACTCTTGTCGGTGGGTGTGTAGGTTATTCCAGAACGGGGTGGCCGACTCCTGTCGGTGGGTGTGTAAGTTATTCCAGAACTTGATGGCCAACTCCTGTCAGTGGCTGTGTAAGTTATTCCAGAACGGGATGGCCGACTCCTGTCAGTGGCTGTGTAAGTTATTCCAGAACGGGATGGCCGACTCCTGCCAGTGGGTGTGTAAAGTTATTCCAGAACGGGATGGCCGACTCCTGTCGGTGGGTGTGTAAGTTATTTCAGAACGGGATGGCCGACCCCTGTCAGTGCGTATGTAAGTTATTCCAGAACAGGATGGCCGACTCCTGCCAGTGCGTATGTAAGTTATTCCAGAACGGGATGGCCGACTCCTGCCAGTGGGTGTGTAAGTTATTCCAGAACGGGATGGCCGACTCCTGCCAGTGGGTGTGTAAGTTATACCAGAACGGGATGTCCGACTCCTGCCAGTGGGTGTGTAAGTTATTCCAGAACGGGTTGGCCGACTCCTGTCGGTGGGTGTGTAAGTTATTCCAGAACGGGATGGCCGAATCCTGCCAGTAGGTGTGTAAGTTATTCCAGAACGGGATGGCTGACTCCTGCCAGTGGGTGTGTAAGTTATTCCAGAACGGGATGGCCGACTCCTGTCGGTGGGTGTGTAAGTTATTCCAGAACGGGATGGCCGACTCCTGTCGGTGGGTGTGTAAGTTTTTCCAGAACGGGGTGGCCGAATCCTGTCGGTGGGTGTGTAAGTTATTCCAGAACGGGATGGCCGACTCCTGTCAGTGGCTGTGTAAGTTATTCCAGAACGGGATGGCCGACTCCTGTCAGTGGCTGTGTAAGTTATTCCAGAACGGGATGGCCGACTCCTGCCAGTGGGGGTGTAAGTTATTCCAGAACGGGATGGCCGACTCCTGTTGGTGGGTGTGTAAGTTATTCCAGAACGGGATGGCCGACTCCTGCCAGTGGGTGTATAAGTTATTCCAGAACGGGATGGCCGACTCCTGTCAGTGCGTATGTAAGTTATTCCAGAACGGGATGGCCGACTCCTGCCAGTGGGTGTGTAAGTTATTCCAGAACGGGATGTCCGACTCCTGTCAGTGGGTATGTAAGTTATTCCAGAACGGGATGGCCGACTCCTGTCAGTGGGTGTGTAAGTTATTCCAGAACGGGATGGCCGACTCCTGTCGGTGGGTGTGTAAGTTATTCCAGAACGGGATGGCCAACTCCTGTCAGTGGCTGTGTAAGTTATTCCAGAACGGGATGGCCGACTCCTGTCAGTGGCTGTGTAAGTTATTCCAGAACGGGATGGCCGACTCCTGCCAGTGGGTGTGTAAAGTTATTCCAGAACGGGATGGCCGACTCCTGTCGGTGGGTGTGTAAGTTATTCCAGAACGGGATGGCCGACTCCTGCCAGTGGGTGTGTAAGTTATTCCAGAACGGGATGGCCGACTCCTGCCAGTGGGTGTGTAAGTTATTCCAGAACGGGATGGCCGACTCCTGCCAGTGGGTGTGTAAGTTATTCCAGAACGGGATGGCCGACTCCTGTCGGTGGGTGTGTAAGTTATTCCAGAACGGGATGGCCGACTCATGTCGGTGGGTGTGTAAGTTATTCCAGAACGGGGTGGCCGACTCCTGTCAGTGGCTGTGTAAGTTATTCCAGAACGGGATGGCCGACTCCTGTCAGTGGCTGTGTAAGTTATTCCAGAACGGGATGGCCGACTCTTGTTGCTGGGTGTGTAAGTTATTCCAGAACGGGATGGCCGACCCCTGTCAGTGCGTATGTAAGTTATTCCAGAACAGGATGGCCGACTCCAGCCAGTGGGTGTGTAAGTTATTCCAGAACGGGATGCCCGACTCCTGTCAGTGGGTATGTAAATTATTCCAGAATGGGATGGCCGACTCCTGTCAGTGGGTGTGTAAGTTATTCCAGAACGGGATGGCCGACTCCTGCCAGTGGGTGTGTAAGTTATTCCAGAACGGGATGTCCGACTCCTGCCAGTGGGTGTGTAAGTTATTCCAGAACGGGATGGCCGATTCCTGCCAGTGGGTGTGTAAGTTATTCCAGAACGGGATGGCCGACTCCTGTCAGTAGCTGTGTAAGTTATTCCAGAACGGGATGGCCGACTCCTGTCGGTGGGTGTGTAAGTTATTCCAGAACGGGATGGCCGACTCCTGTCAGTATGTGTGTAAGTTATTCCAGAACGGGATGGCCGACTCCTGTCGGTGGGTGTGTAAGTTATTCAAGAACGGGATGGCCGACTCCTGCCAGTGGGTGTGTAAGTTATTCCAGAACGGGATGTCCGACTCCTGCCAGTGGGTGTGTAAGTTATTCCAGAACGGGTTGGCCGACTCCAGTCGGTGGGTGTGTAAGTTATTCCAGAACGGGATGGCCGAATCCTGCCAGTAGGTGTGTAAGTTATTCCAGAACGGGATGGCTGACTCCTGCCAGTGGGTGTGTAAGTTATTCCAGAACGGGATAGCCGACTCCTGTCGGTGGGTGTGTAAGTTATTCCAGAACGGGATGGCCGACTCCTGTCGGTGGGTGTGTAAGTTTTTCCAGAACGGGGTGGCCGACTCCTGTCGGTGGGTGTGTAAGTTATTCCAGAACGGGATGGCCGACTCCTGTCAGTGGCTGTGTAAGTTATTCCAGAACGGGATGGCCGACTCCTGTCAGTGGCTGTGTAAGTTATTCCAGAACGGGATGGCCGACTCCTGCCAGTGGGGGTGTAAGTTATTCCAGAACGGGATGGCCGACTCCTGTTGGTGGGTGTGTAAGTTATTCCAGAACGGGATGGCCGACTCCTGCCAGTGGGTGTATAAGATATTCCAGAACGGGATGGCCGACTCCTGTCAGTTCGTATGTAAGTTATTCCAGAACGGGATGGCCGACTCCTGCCAGTGGGTGTGTAAGTTATTCCAGAACGCGATGTCCGACTCCTGTCAGTGGGTATGTAAGTTATTCCAGAACGGGATGGCCGACTCCTGTCAGTGGGTGTGTAAGTTATTCCAGAACGGGATGGCCGACTCCTGCCAGTGGGTGTGTAAGTTATTCCAGAACGGGATGTCCGACTCCTGCCAGTGGGTGTGTAAGTTATTCCAGAACGGGATGGCCGACTCCTGTCGGTGGGTGTGTAAGTTATTCCAGAATGGGATGGCCGACTCCTGCCAGTGGGTGTGTAAGTTATTCCAGAACGGGATGTCCGACTCCTGCCAGTGGGTGTGTAAGTTATTCCAGAACGGCATGGCCGACTCCTGCCAGTGGGTGTGTAAGTTATTCCAGAGCGGGATGGCCGACTCCTACCAGTGGGTGTGTAAGTTATTCCAGAACGGGATGGCCGACTCCTGCCAGTGGGTGTGTAAGTTATTCCAGAACGGGATGGCCGACTCCTGTCGGTGGGTGTGTAAGTTATTCCAGAACGGGATGGCCGACTCTTGTCGGTGGGTGTGTAGGTTATTCCAGAACGGGGTGGCCGACTCCTGTCGGTGGGTGTGTAAGTTATTCCAGAACTTGATGGCCAACTCCTGTCAGTGGCTGTGTAAGTTATTCCAGAACGGGATGGCCGACTCCTGTCAGTGGCTGTGTAAGTTATTCCAGAACGGGATGGCCGACTCCTGCCAGTGGGTGTGTAAAGTTATTCCAGAACGGGATGGCCGACTCCTGTCGGTGGGTGTGTAAGTTATTTCAGAACGGGATGGCCGACCCCTGTCAGTGCGTATGTAAGTTATTCCAGAACAGGATGGCCGACTCCTGCCAGTGGGTGTGTAAGTTATTCCAGAACGGGATGCCCGACTCCTGTCAGTGGGTATGTAAATTATTCCAGAATGGGATGGCCGACTCCTGTCAGTGGGTGTGTAAGTTATTCCAGAACGGGATGGCCGACTCCTGCCAGTGGGTGTGTAAGTTATTCCAGAACGGGATGTCCGACTCCTGCCAGTGGGTGTGTAAGTTATTCCAGAACGGGATGGCCGATTCCTGCCAGTGGGTGTGTAAGTTATTCCAGAACGGGATGGCCGACTCCTGTCAGTAGCTGTGTAAGTTATTCCAGAACGGGATGGCCGACTCCTGTCGGTGGGTGTGTAAGTTATTCCAGAACGGGATGGCCGACTCCTGTCAGTAGGTGTGTAAGTTATTCCAGAACGGGATGGCCGACTCCTGTCGGTGGGTGTGTAAGTTATTCCAGAACGGGATGGCCGACTCCTGCCAGTGGGTGTGTAAGTTATACCAGAACGGGATGTCCGACTCCTGCCAGTGGGTGTGTAAGTTATTCCAGAACGGGTTGGCCGACTCCTGTCGGTGGGTGTGTAAGTTATTCCAGAACGGGATGGCCGAATCCTGCCAGTAGGTGTGTAAGTTATTCCAGAACGGGATGGCTGACTCCTGCCAGTGGGTGTGTAAGTTATTCCAGAACGGGATGGCCGACTCCTGTCGGTGGGTGTGTAAGTTATTCCAGAACGGGATGGCCGACTCCTGTCGGTGGGTGTGTAAGTTTTTCCAGAACGGGGTGGCCGAATCCTGTCGGTGGGTGTGTAAGTTATTCCAGAACGGGATGGCCGACTCCTGTCAGTGGCTGTGTAAGTTATTCCAGAACGGGATGGCCGACTCCTGTCAGTGGCTGTGTAAGTTATTCCAGAACGGGATGGCCGACTCCTGCCAGTGGGGGTGTAAGTTATTCCAGAACGGGATGGCCGACTCCTGTTGGTGGGTGTGTAAGTTATTCCAGAACGGGATGGCCGACTCCTGCCAGTGGGTGTATAAGTTATTCCAGAACGGGATGGCCGACTCCTGTCAGTGCGTATGTAAGTTATTCCAGAACGGGATGGCCGACTCCTGCCAGTGGGTGTGTAAGTTATTCCAGAACGGGATGTCCGACTCCTGTCAGTGGGTATGTAAGTTATTCCAGAACGGGATGGCCGACTCCTGTCAGTGGGTGTGTAAGTTATTCCAGAACGGGATGGCCGACTCCTGCCAGTGGGTGTGTAAGTTATTCCAGAACGGGATGTCCGACTCCTGCCAGTGGGTGTGTAAGTTATTCCAGAACGGGATGGCCGACTCCCGTCGGTGGGTGTGTAAGTTATTCCAGAACGGGATGGCCGACTCCTGCCAGTGGGTGTGTAAGTTATTCCAGAACGGAATGGCCGACTCCTGTCGGTGGGTGTGTAAGTTATTCCAGAACGGGATGGCCGACTCCTGTCGGTGGGTGTGTAAGTTATTCCAGAACGGGATGGCCGACTCCTGTCGGTGGGTGTGTAAGTTATTCCAGAACGGGATGGCCGACTCCATCCAGTGGGTGTGTAAGTTATTCCAGAACGGGATGGCCGACTCCTGTCGGTGGGTGTGTAAGTTATTCCAGAACGGGATGGCCGACTCCATCCAGTGGGTGTGTAAGTTATTCCAGAACGGGATGGCCGACTCCTGTCGGTGGGTGTGTAAGTTATTCCAGAACGGGATGGCCGACTCCTGTCGGTGGGTGTGTAAGTTATTCCAGAACGGGACGGCCGACTCTTGTCAGTGGGTGTGTAAGTTATTCCAGAACGGGAGGGCCGACTCCTGTCAGTGGGTATGTAAGTGAGTTCTGTTGTTTCAGTTCACGTCAGGTCAGGTATTCTAGGTCACTGATCAAGAAAACTTGCCACCTCCATGCACCTCTTGGCACCTCCATAAAGGAGGTGCCACCTGTAGCTGCATAGACCCTCTTACTTCATTGGTTTATTAACTTTATTGGTTACCTGTACGCCGCCGAATAAATTATAAAATAGCATCACTAACGTTTAAATGATTACACGGGCTGGCTCCGCAATACTTATGCAATCTTCGTCCCATACATTCCAATCCGTGCATTGAGATCAGGCAGTGCTGGGCTACTTACTGTACCCCGGTACAGGATGGACCACTATGGTAAACATTCCTTTTCGGTTGCTGCACCAACTATCTGGAATTCGCTTCCACTATATGTGCGGAATGCCTCGACGGTCGAAACGTTTAACTCTCGTCTAAAAACCCACCTGTTTCGATTGGATTATTCTACAGACTAATCTTTATTTTAATTTTTAATTTCACTGTTCCACAATTAAGTTTACTCAAAACTTATTTTTACTGTAAACTATATATATCTTTTTAAGATACTATAGTTGGTTTTTATCATTGCGCCCTGAACAACTGTTATAGGGCGCGTTATAAATAAATTATTATTATTATTATTATTACTAGGGAAAATCTGGTCCTGTAACTAGGACCCCCTTCGTTCTGAAATAAGGACGCCCTTGATCCTGGATTAAGGACCCATATAGTGTCCGAGTGGATACGGCGCCTGAACTGCTTACACGATAATGTTTGGTGGCGCAGGTTCGATTCCAACTAAAGGCAAATTTCGCCATATTTTGCACTGTTGTGTCCCTAGGCAAGACACTTTAGACATTAGTGCCTACGCCAACCCAGCGGTATAATGGGAACCTTGCTTTGCTGGGGTAATGATAATAAAAGCAAGCGCTTTGATAAGGTCGTAAGACCCCTAAAGGCGCCTTATAACAAATATAAGTACAATTATTATTATTTATTATACTATTTGGCCTGACCAGGCAGATGGTGATCTACCAATGGCTGGTCAGGAGCAGAGTGTTCTCATGTCCACTCTGAGTACACTTCACTGCGACCTGCACCTGGCAGCAGGGGTACAGGGCATGACCCAGCAGATAAGCTGCACAGCCAATGGTGGGGCATGTGCGCCAGAGTAGATATGGGTGATGGGCCTCGTATCTGGGAGACTGGTCAGACTGATGAGGTTCTGATTAAGGACATGGGGGCGGTTGGCGACTCGCCCTCGCGTCTGCAGATGATATTGGCAATGCAATGGTGGAATTGGTCTGTTGATGAATCCAACTGCACAGCACATGCAGCATTGGACAAAATAGGTCAAATCTCTAACCACATCATCCGTTGCCACTTCTCATGTTCTGGAAGACTGGCTAAGAAGTTTCCTAAGGTGGTTCTGATTGTGTGCTACTCTCCAACTAGTATTGCCCCTGTAGAGGAGTTTCTACCACAATCTACAAGCAGCTACTGATGGAGTGGATCAGAATGCATTCTTAACATTCCTATGAGACTTTAATGCAAGTCTGCATCAATCATCTACATCGCCCTGGGTCTATTGTAATAGTGTTAACCGAAATTCTGTCCATCTTCAGGATTTTATCATGTCTCACCCCCTACTGGAGAGAGATCGGCAAACAATTCTTTGAGTCCCTTTTCTGATGACCTTTCTGGCCCAAACCCTGGGTCACCAGGGAGGCCAGATTGTGAGGGGGGGAGGGATTCTGGAGTTGGAGGCTACTCTCATGTTCCACCCCGACCAACAAAGCCATTGGTGAATCTGAGGCAAGTCACTAGACTAGCCTCAGTAAACACCCTAACACTCGGGTCCCCAATGCGACAAGTTGAGCTGACTGCCTTGGCAGATATGCTTTCTCTTAGTGCAGTGGGTGTTTAAGAGCACCGAATGCTGACTGGACAGACTGATGAGGTTCTGATTAAGGACATGGGGGGCGGTTGGCGACTCGCCCTTGCGTCAGCAGATGATAGTGGCAATGGTGGAATTGGTCTATTGATGATTCCAACTGCACATGCAGCATTGGACAAAATAGACCAAATCTCTAACCGCATCATCCATTGCCACTTCTCATGTTCTGGAAGACTGGCTAAGAAGTTTCCTAAGGTGGTTCTGATTGTGTGCTACTCTCCAACTAGTGTTGCCCCTGTAGAGGAGGTGGAAAATTTCTACGAGAATCTACAAGCAGCTACTGATGGAGTGGATCAGCATGCATTCTTAACATTCCTGGGAGACTTTAATGCAAGTCTGCATCAATCACCTACATCGCCCTGGGTCTATAGCAATAGTGTTAACCGAAATTCTGTCCATCCAGGATTTTATCTCTGGAAATGGATTGTTTTCGGCTGGAACCCAGTTCAAGAAGCGAACTGGAAAGCTATGGACTCACAGTGGACTCAGGACAGCGGGGAGATTCTTTGACTTGATTCCCTCAATCAGTCTCCGTAGCACAAGTATCTGAGCTATTGTTATGATCTACTTGGTTGAAATCGACTTTGGCTCTAACGCATCAGTTTCTCTATGTGAGGTCTAATATGAAGTGTAAATTAAAATTTAAGCACCTTTTGATTGAAATTTGGCCAGGCAATCAATGCGCCGAAGTATGAGGATTTAAAGCGGCCCCCGCAAAACTATACTCCCCAGAGAAAACTGGTGCTCATTTATTTACCCTTTATATATGTAAAGCATTCAGTTGGGCATCTCTGTAAATAATAAATAAATAATAACAACAATAACAAAAATAATAAAAACTGACGGTTTCACACTTATTTTATTTTATATATGTTGTGAATCAATATAATAATTATAATAACTGCCCTATACCAAACTACTTAAATGCGGTGATTGAAACCCAGTATGGCCTACAAAGTATGGACACTGAGCGAAAGTGTAGACAAACTCTCACAGAGCCTAGGCTACACACTGAGCGAAAGTGTAGACAAACTCTCACAGAGCCTAGGCTACATCACGTTATTAAACTGGTTACATAGAATGTTTGAAATCCAGTATGGCCTACACACTGAGCGAAAGTGTAGACAAACTCTCACAGAGCCTAGGCTACACACTGAGCGAAAGTGTAGACAAACTCTCACAGAGCCTAGGCTACACACTGAGCGAAAGTGTAGACAAACTCTCACAGAGCCTAGGCTACACACTGAGCGAAAGTGTAGACAAACTCTCACAGAGCCTAGGCTACACACTGAGCGAAAGTGTAGACAAACTCTCACAGAGCCTAGGCTACATCACGTTATTAAACTGGTTACATAGAATGTTTGAAATCCAGTATGGCCTACACACTGAGCGAAAGTGTAGACAAACTCTCACAGAGCCTAGGCTACACACTGAGCGAAAGTGTAGACAAACTCTCACAGAGCCTAGGCTACACACTGAGCGAAAGTGTAGACAAACTCTCACAGAGCCTAGGCTACATCACGTTATTAAACTGGTTACATAGAATGTTTGAAATCCAGTATGGCCTACACACTGAGCGAAAGTGTAGACAAACTCTCACAGAGCCTAGGCTACACACTGAGCGAAAGTGTAGACAAACTCTCACAGAGCCTAGGCTACACACTGAGCGAAAGTGTAGACAAACTCTCACAGAGCCTAGGCTACACACTGAGCGAAAGTGTAGACAAACTCTCACAGAGCCTAGGCTACATCACGTTATTAAACTGGTTATATAGAATGTTTGAAATCCATGTTTATGTACTAGATAAATGTAGGGCCTGTATGTACTAGATGAATAAAGGGCCTTCTCTCAGAAACATTTTAATAATGTAAATAGTCCTCAATTCCGTAAGCGTTGTTGACAGAGAGAACAAGTAGATTTTCTTTTTATAGTTAAATTAATCTTTGTTTCCAGCCACGAAGTAATTGAACCACGGGACCTTTGGGTTAAACCCACGTTTCCTGAAGACGTTACCCAACTTTATCATTCTCCCTTCTAGCTTTTTCGGCTCAACGTGTTTTATCTGTCGAATTGTTTCTCTTTCATATGTTTTATACTCACTGAAAATAGTAACATATATAGTAAATTAAAAACGAAATATATAAAAAAAACTAAATATATCTGAAATACAAAAATTTATTTAATTAGGATTACACATAAAGATTTGCAGTTTGTTTCAGCCATCGTAATTAGGTTCCTTTATGTTTCTTACTGTAGTTACAAATACTATTACTACTACTAGGTCGAGCTACTAGATTTTTTTTTTTTTTTTTTGCTGTATTTTGATCTGTTTTACAATGGATATCATAACTTATCAATCGCTCAGCCAGTCGAAAAGGGACAAGCTAAATAAAAAGGATCTGAATAAGATCCTTCAAAGCGTCGCCGTTGGTCCAAGAAAATCTGTGGAGATTATTCAAGGTACCGGTAGGCGGCCATGTCAATCTGAATCCGAGGAGGAATGCGATAGTCACGATCTCGACAACAGTTCTGTGGACAATTCTAGTCTCGGTACAGGTCTATCCAATGTCGATCTCAAAGATATTCTCACTGCAATTAATGGTTTGAAAGGTGACATATCGTTCCTCTCCAAGACCTCGCGTTCGTCCTCCGACGAGCTAGGGACAATTCGGAAAAGGCTCGATGGGATTGAGAAAAGTCAACAGTTTATCGGTGATAAATACGACGAATTTGTTAACAGAGTTGAATCTGTATCTAAAGAAAACGATATTCTCAAGGCGATGGTGGAGGAGCAAGGTAAGCTGATCATGTATCTCGAGAATGCTAAATTCAAATCCGATCAGGACAAACTCAAAGCAAACTTAGTTATCGATGGTATTCCAGCTGAAGTAAAGGATAAAGATCTTTTGGATGTCGTTCTCAAGATGGAGGGGTTTGCGAAGTTAACATGGACTGTGGAATGATCAAGAATTGTTCCAGGATTGTTCCGAATCTGATACCAGGCCATTCAGCTGCATCTCATATAAGGTCAAATAACTCGACGATCAGTCGTCCAGATCCTGTGCTATGTGAGTTTGTCAACAACACCATGCGGAACAATCTTCTCCTAAAAAAGAAAAAACTGGGAGAAGTGTCGGAAATCGTATCAGGAACAACCCGAGTCTCAAGGGTTTATTTGAAGGAGCATCTCTCGCCTCGTAACCACTTTATATACCGCAACAGTCTCACTTTCCGCAAGAAGTTTGGTTTTCGCTATATCTGGACCCGTGATGGAGTTACTTTTATCCGGCGATCTGATGATTCCCCACCCATTAAAGTTACTTCTATCGACCAGCTTAATGCTCTGGATCGGAATATCAAGAACCAATCAGCTAACAGCAGTGCTCCCAGAGGCGAGGTATCTAGCAGCGTTGTACCTCCAGGCCCCCCTCCCGTGGTGAGTAATAATAACATCTCTTCAAATATCTTCTCGCAGCTATCCAGCCAGGAAGCTATGTAATCACAATATTCACATATAATTTTCGCCTCTACCCGGTGGACTTTCTTGCCGTAGGGCTTTCTCATTTTAGAACAATGCGTACTCTAATAACATACCAATTTAATAGCATTATTGTATATGTTAAATAAATTCATTATGAATAATATAACAAACACATTACAATCATTATATCACACTAATTCATTCTAACGATCGCCTCAAACCTCTTAATCACTAACCTGCTCACTGAACCTTCCATATTGTCTTAAATATTCTCTATGACTCCTAATATTTCCAACAGTAAACAATCATGCTATGTATGTGAGTCTCATGTCAATCCTAATGAACCAAACCTTGTTTGTGCAATTTGCATGTGCTCATTTCACCTTCCATGCTCTAGGTTATCTTATACAGACTTTATTGATCTAAATCGCACCACTTTGTAGACAATGACGATGTTGATATATTTTCCGACGAATGCGATAACTTTATTTCGCCGGCTCCTATAGCTCCCTTGAGTTTTAACATTTCCGAATATTTTGATATTAGTAAATTCAACACTAACATTACTAATAACATTCTGCAGGGATTATCTGTGTTTCACTTAAACATTTGTAGCCTGTCTACTAATATTAATGAACTATTGTTGTTTTTATCTTGCCTTAATAGTCCTTTCGATACACTAGCATTAACCGAAACTTTTTTGAAAGATGATTCCAGAATGCTTCTTATAAATATCCTTGGGTATCAGAAACCCTTTATATGTAACAGGGTAAATGGGCAGGCACGTGGCGGTGTGGCTGTTTATGTGCGAAATGGAATCAGTGCAACTGAACGACCTGATTTGTACATCGATAATTTGAATATTGAAAATGTATGGGTACAAGTGGATAGTGGTTCTAATTTACCGCCGGCAGTTATTTTTTACAGGTTTACAGTTATTTTTTAGCTTTTACAGGCCTGAGTCATCCATAACTCCTATAACTACCTTTCTGGACAACATAGAATCCAAACTTAAATTATTAATAGAATCAAAATCTCAAGTAATTTTAACAGGCGATTTTAATGTCAATGTTCTTAAAATGAATCAGCGCGCGGCAGATTATTTACATATGTTTGAACAATATGGTTATTCTCAACTTATTGCTCAAGCAACTCGTGTTTATAATGACTTTCAGTCATGTATTGATCACTTCTTTTCTAATATTAATTCAACATTCTCCTCTGCTGGTGTTTTTTATCCAAAATTGGGACGACGGATCACTACCCGACTTTTTCATTTTTTAATGATTATAAAAAGTGTTATAAACCCCCTGGTGATACGTATTACTACGATTACTCCAGTTTTAATAAAGACGACTTTATTAACGACCTCAATGTACTTAATTTTGAACCCAATGTGGATGATACTGATCAATCTCCTGAACATCAGTTTAATGATTTTCTCAGTAATTTTGAAAGAATATGTTCCTCTCACCTAGGGAGGAAAAGTCAACTTATAAAACAAAACCTATGAAAACGTGGATAACTACTGGGATTCTCAAAAGTATTGTTAAAAAGAATGCTATTTTCTCTGATTACATGAAATATAGTAATGCTGCAAATTGGAGAACCTATACAGAATACAGAAATAATCTCAATAAAGTAATTCGAAAGGCGGAACAAACATACTATGAAAAGGAATTCACAAAAGTTGGGATACAACCAGATAAAATGTGGAAACTAGTGAATGGAATTATATCTAAAAAGGGGAATCGTCAATGCCCGTCGAAGGTCATTGACCCTACCAATAAAGAAGTTATTACTGATCTACGATAAATTGCTGACGTATTTAATAGATTTTTTACTTCGATCGGTCCTTCATTAGCTTCAGATATTCCCACTGTACACACCCGACCTCAATTTTATCTCCCACCTTCTCGCTCGAACTCTTTTGTTTTAAGTGAAACATGTGAGCTTGAAGTTCTCTTCCTTATATATGATACCCCAGAAAATAAATCTACCAATGACGCCTTTCCCGTGAAAATAGTCAAGATTTCTGCCCCTATCATAGCGGGTCGGCTGGCAGTTTTGTATAACCGATGTATTAAAGCTGGCGTTTTCCCTGATACACTTAAACAGGCTGCAGTAGTTCCCGTGCACAAAACTAGCTCACCCTACGACCCCAACAATTTTCGACCAATATCCTTACTACCGATTTTTGGAAAAATTTTGTAACGGATCATATATTGTCAGCTATCTTGTTATGTTGAAAAGTTCCATACCGTAACCAAAAACCAGTATGGCTTTAGAAAGCGGCACTCTACCTCGCACGCACTTATTGATGTTGCTCATAGGTTGCAGTCTGCACTGGATGACGGAATAACTTCTTGTGGTCTCTACATCGATCTCCGCAAGGCCTTCGATACAGTGGATCACGTGATCCTGCTTTCCAAATTAGAGTCATATGGAATCCGTGGCAGACCGCTACAGATGTTTTCGAGTTATTTAAGTTCCAGAACACAACGCGTCAAGCTGAACGATACATATTCTACTTGCTTACCTATTACAATGGGAGTTCCTCAGGGGTCTATCTTGGGACCGTTGTTGTTTTTGTTGTATATAGATGATTTATCCCTGGCGACATCACTCTTAAGCTTAACAGTTCTATTTGCCGACGACACCAGCCTTCTCGCTAGCCATCACAACCCCCACAACCTAGTAAATATTGTCAACCTTGAACTTGAACAGTTGTCGGAATGGTTTGCTTCTAATCGCTTATCATTGAATATTGATAAAACTGTATATTGTTTATATTCCAACAACCCGCGGTCCACTGAAAATGTAGCCCAAGTTAAAATAAAAGATACAAATCTAAAGTGTAAAAATGAAATTAAATATCTCGGTCTCATACTTGACAACCACTTGAATTGGAAGTCCCACTGTAAATATGTAATATCTATGGTGTCGAAATTTACTGGCTTGTTTTTTAAACTCAGACACTTGTTGCCTCTATCGGTGCTCAAATCAATATATTATTCCCTCGTAAATTCACGGATCCTCTACGGTATTGCCTTATGGGGCAGCTCCTACCCAACATAATATTAATAAAATTCGTGTTCTGGTAAATAAAATTGTGAGTGCTATAACATTCAGTGAATGGGATTGCCACTCTTTTCCCATTTATCGTCGGTTAGAAATTTTGCCCATTCAAGCTTTGTATAAGTTAAATGTTGCCAAGCTCATGTTCGATGCGTTTCATGGTTTATTACCTTCTGGTTTAACGAATCTCTTTCGTTTATCTAATACTGTTCATAACTATAACACTCGTGGTTCATACAATACTAATTTCTTTATTCCTCGCTTTCGTACTGTCCGTGGACAAATGTCCATACAGTATCAGGGCCCTATTACCTGGAACGAGATACCAATTATCATACGGTCCACACAAAAACTTTCGACCTTTTCCAAAAACTTTAAGGCACATCTTCTCAGCGATAATTAATCTTCCCTTTTTTTTTTAATTTTCTTTTGTTTTTCTTTTTTGTAATTCTGGATTTTTAAATTTCTTTTTCGATAGCTATTCTATGGTATTTCATCTAGTCAGATTCGATCTATCATTATGTTGTACATCCCTTATAATTTCTCAATGTAGGTCTCTTCAGTAGTCCCCCCCCCCCCCCAGTCCCCCTCACGGTGGTAGCAACCTTCAAGCTATGGCTTTTCTGTTATCACCCTTTTCCCTCTGTTCTCAGTTATCGAACCATTAACAAACTGGCTCTCAATCGTCCACACTAACATGTATGTGTTTAATATATTTTGTATACCAGTAATGCATTTATCAAAGGTGGAGGTTATTTTTAACATTGAAAGAGAAAAATAAACGAAACAATACGTAGGCCTACCGGTTGAAACAATAAAAGCGAACTCGGACCAGCGAACTCGGACAGTGGAAATGAGATCCTTCCAGGCTTCCCGATTCTCCATAGTTGTCGCAATTTCGTTTCTCCCAAGTTCAGTATCCCTTTCAAGTTGATCTATATATGTTATGGCCGGTCGTCCACGACTACGCTTTCCATGAGTTGGTTGCCAGATAAGTAGATCTGGTATGACCTCATCTTTACTTCGCCAGCAGTGTCCACTGAATCTTAATCTGCGTTCACGGAGGGTGGTTGATGCAGGTGGTATTGTACCATAAAGCTCGGCGTTTGTCATGAGTTGTCTCCAGCTGATGTTCAGGGCTGCCCTTAGTAGTCTTGTGTAGCAACCATCAATCCGTTGTTCAAGTGATTTAGTCAGTGTCCAGGTCTCACCCCCGTATAAAAATACACTTTCCACTGTGGCTCGAAAGAACTTAGTCTTCAGGTGCCTGGAGAGATCTGATTTCCAGATGGTATCCATTTTTGATAGAGCTACCCAAGCCTTTGCTTTCCTTACTTCTATGTCCTTTTTGCTACTCTCTATCCATGAACCAAGGTACTGGAAGTCATCGACCTTCCTTAGTTGATTATTATCAATGGTTGCCAAGTTTCCATGAACATTAAAGGTGATGAATTCGGTCTTGGTAGCATTTATATGCAATCCAACCTCCTTAGCAGCCCTCTCCACTTTATTTAGTAGAAGCTGTGCGTATTAGAGTATTATCGTATTAGAGAGCAGGCCGATGTCATCCGCAAAGTCGGTGTCTGTGACTGTTGTTGCCGGATATCTACTACTTCTGCGTTCTTGAAGTGTGAATCCCAGATCTTCACCCTTTGTGGCAGTCCTCATTGCGTAATTCAGCACAATTACAAATAGTAATGGTGCTAATGTGTCACCTTGCAGTACGCCAGCCAGGATTGAGAAAAACTCACTTTCACCATTTGGTGAGAGCACCTGCGCTTCTGTGTCACAATATAACAATCCAATGCCAGCAACAATCACTTCTGGTATTCCATAAGCTCTTAGGATTTCAAGCATTTTGCCTCTAAGGATGGAGTCGAATGCCTTCTTGAAGTCCACAAAAGTCATGACTGCGGGGAGATTCTTTGACTTAATTCCTTCAATCAGTCTCCGTAGTGCAAGTATCTGAGCTATTGTTGATCTTCTTGGTCGAATTCCGTTTTGGCTCTTACGCAGTAGTTTCTCTATGTGAGGCCTAATCCTATATAGAATCATTTTATTGTATATTTTGGCAGCTACCACAAGCAGACAGATCCCACGATAGTTTGTTGGTATGCCGAGGTCTCCTTTCTTGTGGAAAGGTTTTATATTGTAGAGAAGGTTTCCTAACAGTAGTAGATTGGAACCAACCGTAATGCTGATAATAGCACCGTAATAGGTGGGGGACCTTTGCTCCTCGTTATGGGTCCAGAGATGACTTTGTCCGGAGTGAGTTGCTTGTTGTTCACGTTTGGATGTTTGGGTGAAAATGCAGAGTTACCATCAGTGACGGTCCGGTGATTGGGAGTAAAGTCCTTGTGAGTGGTCAGATCAGAAGTTACTGGAGTGTCAGTGTGGGATGAGTAAAAGGTGGCGTCCAGCGTGGTAGATGATTCGAGTGTCCTAGTGAATGCGAATGTGTCGGAAGGTGAAGGGCTGTTAGGTGTGGGAATCGCAAACGGGGCCATAATTTGTCCAGTTGCCATGGTAGTGTTGTGTACTGTAGTTGGGCTACAGCTGACAGTGACAGTGTGGTTAGTGGGTAAGGAAGCGGGCTGGAAGCATAAGGTTAAGGTAGTTGTAGGTAAATTAGTGCAGGGGGGCCTACAGTATGACACAGACACGACGGCAGGTACAGTTACAGAATTCAATAAATTACAACTATAAGTATCAGATGGCATTAAAGTAGATTGGAACCAACCGTAATGCTGTAGAGTAACAATAAAATGTATTTATATTGTAGAAGAAGGTTTTCTAACAGTAGTAGATTGGAACCAACCGTAATGCTGATTAGTAACAATAAAATGTATTTATATTGTAGAAGAAGGTTTCCTAACAGTAGTAGATTGGAACCAACCGTAATGCTGATAATAAACAATAAAATGTATTTATATTGTAGAAGAAGGTTTCCTAACAGTAGTAGATTGGAACCAACCGTAATGCTGGTTAGTAACAATAAAATGTATTTATATTGTAGAAGAAGGTTTCCTAACAGTAGTAGATTGGAACCAACCGTAATGCTGTAGAGTAACAATAAAATGTATTTATATTGTAGAAGAAGGTTTTCTAACAGTAGTAGATTGGAACCAACCGTAATGCTGATAATAAACAATAAAATGTATTTATATTGTAGAAGAAGGTTTCCTAACAGTAGTAGATTGGAACCAACCGTAATGCTGTAGAGTAACAATAAAATGTATTTATATTGTAGAAGAAGGTTTCCTAACAGTAGTAGATTGGAACCAACCGTAATGCTGTAGAGTAACAATAAAATGTATTTATATTGTAGAAGAAGGTTTCCTAACAGTAGTAGATTGGAACCAACCGTAATGCTGGAGAGTAACAATAAAATGTATTTATATTGTAGAAGAAGGTTTCCTAACAGTAGTAGATTGGAACCAACCGTAATGCTGGAGAGTAACAATAAAATGTATTTATATTGTAGAAGAAGGTTTCCTAACAGTAGTAGATTGGAACCAACCGTAATGCTGATTAGTAACAATAAAATGTATTTATATTGTAGAAGAAGGTTTCCTAACAGTAGTAGATTGGAACCAACCGTAATGCTGATTAGTAACAATAAAATGTATTTATATTGTAGAAGAAGGTTTCCTAACAGTAGTAGATTGGAACCAACCGTAATGCTGATAATAAACAATAAAATGTATTTATATTGTAGAAGAAGGTTTCCTAACAGTAGTAGATTGGAACCAACCGTAATGCTGGTTAGTAACAATAAAATGTATTTATATTGTAGAAGAAGGTTTCCTAACAGTAGTAGATTGGAACCAACCGTAATGCTGTAGAGTAACAATAAAATGTATTTATATTGTAGAAGAAGGTTTCCTAACAGTAGTAGATTGGAACCAACCGTAATGCTGTAGAGTAACAATAAAATGTATTTATATTGTAGAAGAAGGTTTCCTAACAGTAGTAGATTGGAACCAACCGTAATGCTGATAATAAACAATAAAATGTATTTATATTGTAGAAGAAGGTTTCCTAACAGTAGTAGATTGGAACCAACCGTAATGCTGGTTAGTAACAATAAAATGTATTTATATTGTAGAAGAAGGTTTCCTAACAGTAGTAGATTGGAACCAACCGTAATGCTGTAGAGTAACAATAAAATGTATTTATATTGTAGAAGAAGGTTTCCTAACAGTAGTAGATTGGAACCAACCGTAATGCTGTAGAGTAACAATAAAATGTATTTATATTGTAGAAGAAGGTTTCCTAACAGTAGTAGATTGGAACCAACCGTAATGCTGATAATAAACAATAAAATGTATTTATATTGTAGAAGAAGGTTTCCTAACAGTAGTAGATTGGAACCAACCGTAATGCTGGTTAGTAACAATAAAATGTATTTATATTGTAGAAGAAGGTTTCCTAACAGTAGTAGATTGGAACCAACCGTAATGCTGTAGAGTAACAATAAAATGTATTTATATTGTAGAAGAAGGTTTCCTAACAGTAGTAGATTGGAACCAACCGTAATGCTGTAGAGTAACAATAAAATGTATTTATATTGTAGAAGAAGGTTTCCTAACAGTAGTAGATTGGAACCAACCGTAATGCTGTAGAGTAACAATAAAATGTATTTATATTGTAGAAGAAGGTTTCCTAACAGTAGTAGATTGGAACCAACCGTAATGCTGATAATAAACAATAAAATGTATTTATATTGTAGAAGAAGGTTTCCTAACAGTAGTAGATTGGAACCAACCGTAATGCTGGTTAGTAACAATAAAATGTATTTATATTGTAGAAGAAGGTTTCCTAACAGTAGTAGATTGGAACCAACCGTAATGCTGTAGAGTAACAATAAAATGTATTTATATTGTAGAAGAAGGTTTCCTAACAGTAGTAGATTGGAACCAACCGTAATGCTGATAATAAACAATAAAATGTATTTATATTGTAGAAGAAGGTTTCCTAACAGTAGTAGATTGGAACCAACCGTAATGCTGTAGAGTAACAATAAAATGTATTTATATTGTAGAAGAAGGTTTCCTAACAGTAGTAGATTGGAACCAATCGTAATGCTGATTAGTAACAATAAAATGTATTTATATTGTAGAAGAAGGTTTCCTAACAGTAGTAGATTGGAACCAACCGTAATGCTGATAATAAACAATAAAATGTATTTATATTGTAGAAGAAGGTTTCCTAACAGTAGTAGATTGGAACCAACCGTAATGCTGGTTAGTAACAATAAAATGTATTTATATTGTAGAAGAAGGTTTCCTAACAGTAGTAGATTGGAACCAACCGTAATGCTGGAGAGTAACAATAAAATGTATTTATATTGTAGAAGAAGGTTTCCTAACAGTAGTAGATTGGAACCAACCGTAATGCTGTAGAGTAACAATAAAATGTATTTATATTGTAGAAGAAGGTTTCCTAACAGTAGTAGATTGGAACCAACCGTAATGCTGTAGAGTAACAATAAAATGTATTTATATTGTAGAAGAAGGTTTCCTAACAGTAGTAGATTGGAACCAACCGTAATGCTGTAGAGTAACAATAAAATGTATTTATATTGTAGAAGAAGGTTTCCTAACAGTAGTAGATTGGAACCAACCGTAATGCTGTAGAGTAACAATAAAATGTATTTATATTGTAGAAGAAGGTTTCCTAACAGTAGTAGATTGGAACCAACCGTAATGCTGTAGAGTAACAATAAAATGTATTTATATTGTAGAAGAAGGTTTCCTAACAGTAGTAGATTGGAACCAACCGTAATGCTGTAGAGTAACAATAAAATGTATTTATATTGTAGAAGAAGGTTTCCTAACAGTAGTAGATTGGAACCAACCGTAATGCTGTAGAGTAACAATAAAATGTATTTATATTGTAGAAGAATGTTTCCTAACAGTAGTAGATTGGACCCAACCGTAATGCTGATTAGTAACAATAAAATGTATTTATATTGTAGAAGAAGGTTTCCTAACAGTAGTAGATTGGAACCAACCGTAATGCTGTAGAGTAACAATAAAATGTATTTATATTGTAGAAGAAGGTTTCCTAACAGTAGTAGATTGGAACCAACCGTAATGCTGTAGAGTAACAATAAAATGTATTTATATTGTAGAAGAAGGTTTCCTAACAGTAGTAGATTGGAACCAACCGTAATGCTGTAGAGTAACAATAAAATGTATTTATATTGTAGAAGAAGGTTTCCTAACAGTAGTAGATTGGAACCAACCGTAATGCTGTAGAGTAACAATAAAATGTATTTATATTGTAGAAGAAGGTTTCCTAACAGTAGTAGATTGGAACCAACCGTAATGCTGTAGAGTAACAATAAAATGTATTTATATTGTAGAAGAAGGTTTCCTAACAGTAGTAGATTGGAACCAACCGTAATGCTGTAGAGTAACAATAAAATGTATTTATATTGTAGAAGAAGGTTTCCTAACAGTAGTAGATTGGAACCAACCGTAATGCTGATTAGTAACAATAAAATGTATTTATATTGTAGAAGAAGGTTTCCTAACAGTAGTAGATTGGAACCAACCGTAATGCTGTAGAGTAACAATAAAATGTATTTATATTGTAGAAGAAGGTTTCCTAACAGTAGTAGATTGGAACCAACCGTAATGCTGATTAGTAACAATAAAATGTATTTATATTGTAGAAGAAGGTTTCCTAACAGTAGTAGATTGGAACCAACCGTAATGCTGTAGAGTAACAATAAAATGTATTTATATTGTAGAAGAAGGTTTCCTAACAGTAGTAGATTGGAACCAACCGTAATGCTGTAGAGTAACAATAAAATGTATTTATATTGTAGAAGAAGGTTTCCTAACAGTAGTAGATTGGAACCAACCGTAATGCTGTAGAGTAACAATAAAATGTATTTATATTGTAGAAGAAGGTTTCCTAACAGTAGTAGATTGGAACCAACCGTAATGCTGTAGAGTAACAATAAAATGTATTTATATTGTAGAAGAAGGTTTCCTAACAGTAGTAGATTGGAACCAACCGTAATGCTGTAGAGTAACAATAAAATGTATTTATATTGTAGAAGAAGGTTTCCTAACAGTAGTAGATTGGAACCAACCGTAATGCTGTAGAGTAACAATAAAATGTATTTATATTGTAGAAGAAGGTTTCCTAACAGTAGTAGATTGGAACCAACCGTAATGCTGATTAGTAACAATAAAATGTATTTATATTGTAGAAGAAGGTTTCCTAACAGTAGTAGATTGGAACCAACCGTAATGCTGTAGAGTAACAATAAAATGTATTTATATTGTAGAAGAAGGTTTCCTAACAGTAGTAGATTGGAACCAACCGTAATGCTGATAATAAACAATAAAATGTATTTATATTGTAGAAGAAGGTTTCCTAACAGTAGTAGATTGGAACCAACCGTAATGCTGATTAGTAACAATAAAATGTATTTATATTGTAGAAGAAGGTTTCCTAACAGTAGTAGATTGGAACCAACCGTAATGCTGATTAGTAACAATAAAATGTATTTATATTGTAGAAGAAGGTTTCCTAACAGTAGTAGATTGGAACCAACCGTAATGCTGATTAGTAACAATAAAATGTATTTATATTGTAGAAGAAGGTTTCCTAACAGTAGTAGATTGGAACCAACCGTAATGCTGTAGAGTAACAATAAAATGTATTTATATTGTAGAAGAAGGTTTCCTAACAGTAGTAGATTGGAACCAACCGTAATGCTGGTTAGTAACAATAAAATGTATTTATATTGTAGAAGAAGGTTTCCTAACAGTAGTAGATTGGAACCAACCGTAATGCTGATAATAAACAATAAAATGTATTTATATTGTAGAAGAAGGTTTCCTAACAGTAGTAGATTGGAACCAACCGTAATGCTGGTTAGTAACAATAAAATGTATTTATATTGTAGAAGAAGGTTTCCTAACAGTAGTAGATTGGAACCAACCGTAATGCTGGTTAGTAACAATAAAATGTATTTATATTGTAGAAGAAGGTTTCCTAACAGTAGTAGATTGGAACCAACCGTAATGCTGATAATAAACAATAAAATGTATTTATATTGTAGAAGAAGGTTTCCTAACAGTAGTAGATTGGAACCAACCGTAATGCTGGTTAGTAACAATAAAATGTATTTATATTGTAGAAGAAGGTTTCCTAACAGTAGTAGATTGGAACCAACCGTAATGCTGATAATAAACAATAAAATGTATTTATATTGTAGAAGAAGGTTTCCTAACAGTAGTAGATTGGAACCAACCGTAATGCTGGAGAGTAACAATAAAATGTATTTATATTGTAGAAGAAGGTTTCCTAACAGTAGTAGATTGGAACCAACCGTAATGCTGGAGAGTAACAATAAAATGTATTTATATTGTAGAAGAAGGTTTCCTAACAGTAGTAGATTGGAACCAACCGTAATGCTGGTTAGTAACAATAAAATGTATTTATATTGTAGAAGAAGGTTTCCTAACAGTAGTAGATTGGAACCAACCGTAATGCTGATAATAAACAATAAAATGTATTTATATTGTAGACGAAGGTTTCCTAACAGTAGTAGATTGGAACCAACCGTAATGCTGATTAGTAACAATAAAATGTATTTATATTGTAGAAGAAGGTTTCCTAACAGTAGTAGATTGGAACCAACCGTAATGCTGATTAGTAACAATAAAATGTATTTATATTGTAGAAGAAGGTTTCCTAACAGTAGTAGATTGGAACCAACCGTAATGCTGATTAGTAACAATAAAATGTATTTATATTGTAGAAGAAGGTTTCCTAACAGTAGTAGATTGGAACCAACCGTAATGCTGATAATAAACAATAAAATGTATTTATATTGTAGAAGAAGGTTTCCTAACAGTAGTAGATTGGAACCAACCGTAATGCTGGTTAGTAACAATAAAATGTATTTATATTGTAGAAGAAGGTTTCCTAACAGTAGTAGATTGGAACCAACCGTAATGCTGATAATAAACAATAAAATGTATTTATATTGTATAAGAAGGTTTCCTAACAGTAGTAGATTGGAACCAACCGTAATGCTGATTAGTAACAATAAAATGTATTTATATTGTAGAAGAAGGTTTCCTAACAGTAGTAGATTGGAACCAACCGTAATGCTGTAGAGTAACAATAAAATGTATTTATATTGTAGAAGAAGGTTTCCTAACAGTAGTAGATTGGAACCAACCGTAATGCTGATTAGTAACAATAAAATGTATTTATATTGTAGAAGAAGGTTTCCTAACAGTAGTAGATTGGAACCAACCGTAATGGTGTAGAGTAACAATAAAATGTATTTATATTGTAGAAGAAGGTTTCCTAACAGTAGTAGATTGGAACCAACCGTAATGCTGATTAGTAACAATAAAATGTATTTATATTGTAGAAGAAGGTTTCCTAACAGTAGTAGATTGGAACCAACCGTAATGCTGATTAGTAACAATAAAATGTATTTATATTGTAGAAGAAGGTTTCCTAACAGTAGTAGATTGGAACCAACCGTAATGGTGTAGAGTAACAATAAAATGTATTTATATTGTAGAAGAAGGTTTCCTAACAGTAGTAGATTGGAACCAACCGTAATGCTGATAATAAACAATAAAATGTATTTATATTGTAGAAGAAGGTTTCCTAACAGTAGTAGATTGGAACCAACCGTAATGCTGATTAGTAACAATAAAATGTATTTATATTGTAGAAGAAGGTTTCCTAACAGTAGTAGATTGGAACCAACCGTAATGCTGGAGAGTAACAATAAAATGTATTTATATTGTAGAAGAAGGTTTCCTAACAGTAGTAGATTGGAACCAACCGTAATGCTGATTAGTAACAATAAAATGTATTTATATTGTAGAAGAAGGTTTCCTAACAGTAGTAGATTGGAACCAACCGTAATGCTGGAGAGTAACAATAAAATGTATTTATATTGTAGAAGAAGGTTTCCTAACAGTAGTAGATTGGAACCAACCGTAATGCTGATAATAAACAATAAAATGTATTTATATTGTAGAAGAAGGTTTCCTAACAGTAGTAGATTGGAACCAACCGTAATGCTGATAGAGTAAACAATAAAATGTATTTATATTGTAGAAGAAGGTTTCCTAACAGTAGTAGATTGGAACCAACCGTAATGCTGATAGTAACAATAAAATGTATTTATATTGTAGAAGAAGGTTTCCTAACAGTAGTAGATTGGAACCAACCGTAATGCTGATAATAAACAATAAAATGTATTTATATTGTAGAAGAAGGTTTCCTAACAGTAGTAGATTGGAACCAACCGTAATGCTGTAGAGTAACAATAAAATGTATTTATATTGTAGAAGAAGGTTTCCTAACAGTAGTAGATTGGAACCAACCGTAATGCTGATAGTAACAATAAAATGTATTTATATTGTAGAAGAAGGTTTCCTAACAGTAGTAGATTGGAACCAACCGTAATGCTGGAGAGTAACAATAAAATGTATTTATATTGTAGAAGAAGGTTTCCTAACAGTAGTAGATTGGAACCAACCGTAATGCTGGAGAGTAACAATAAAATGTATTTATATTGTAGAAGAAGGTTTCCTAACAGTAGTAGATTGGAACCAACCGTAATGCTGGAGAGTAACAATAAAATGTATTTATATTGTAGAAGAAGGTTTCCTAACAGTAGTAGATTGGAACCAACCGTAATGCTGGAGAGTAACAATAAAATGTATTTATATTGTAGAAGAAGGTTTCCTAACAGTAGTAGATTGGAACCAACCGTAATGCTGGAGAGTAACAATAAAATGTATTTATATTGTAGAAGAAGGTTTCCTAACAGTAGTAGATTGGAACCAACCGTAATGCTGGAGAGTAACAATAAAATGTATTTATATTGTAGAAGAAGGTTTCCTAACAGTAGTAGATTGGAACCAACCGTAATGCTGATTAGTAACAATAAAATGTATTTATATTGTAGAAGAAGGTTTCCTAACAGTAGTAGATTGGAACCAACCGTAATGCTGGAGAGTAACAATAAAATGTATTTATATTGTAGAAGAAGGTTTCCTAACAGTAGTAGATTGGAACCAACCGTAATGCTGATTAGTAACAATAAAATGTATTTATATTGTAGAAGAAGGTTTCCTAACAGTAGTAGATTGGAACCAACCGTAATGCTGATTAGTAACAATAAAATGTATTTATATTGTAGAAGAAGGTTTCCTAACAGTAGTAGATTGGAACCAACCGTAATGCTGGAGAGTAACAATAAAATGTATTTATATTGTAGAAGAAGGTTTCCTAACAGTAGTAGATTGGAACCAACCGTAATGCTGATTAGTAACAATAAAATGTATTTATATTGTAGAAGAAGGTTTCCTAACAGTAGTAGATTGGAACCAACCGTAATGCTGGAGAGTAACAATAAAATGTATTTATATTGTAGAAGAAGGTTTCCTAACAGTAGTAGATTGGAACCAACCGTAATGCTGGATAGTAACAATAAAATGTATTTATATTGTAGAAGAAGGTTTCCTAACAGTAGTAGATTGGAACCAACCGTAATGCTGAGAGTAACAATAAAATGTATTTATATTGTAGAAGAAGGTTTCCTAACAGTAGTAGATTGGAACCAACCGTAATGCTGGAGAGTAACAATAAAATGTATTTATATTGTAGAAGAAGGTTTCCTAACAGTAGTAGATTGGAACCAACCGTAATGCTGGAGAGTAACAATAAAATGTATTTATATTGTAGAAGAAGGTTTCCTAACAGTAGTAGATTGGAACCAACCGTAATGCTGGAGAGTAACAATAAAATGTATTTATATTGTAGAAGAAGGTTTCCTAACAGTAGTAGATTGGAACCAACCGTAATGCTGGAGAGTAACAATAAAATGTATTTATATTGTAGAAGAAGGTTTCCTAACAGTAGTAGATTGGAACCAACCGTAATGCTGGAGAGTAACAATAAAATGTATTTATATTGTAGAAGAAGGTTTCCTAACAGTAGTAGATTGGAACCAACCGTAATGCTGGAGAGTAACAATAAAATGTATTTATATTGTAGAAGAAGGTTTCCTAACAGTAGTAGATTGGAACCAACCGTAATGCTGGAGAGTAACAATAAAATGTATTTATATTGTAGAAGAAGGTTTCCTAACAGTAGTAGATTGGAACCAACCGTAATGCTGATAGTAACAATAAAATGTATTTATATTGTAGAAGAAGGTTTCCTAACAGTAGTAGATTGGAACCAACCGTAATGCTGGAGAGTAACAATAAAATGTATTTATATTGTAGAAGAAGGTTTCCTAACAGTAGTAGATTGGAACCAACCGTAATGCTGGAGAGTAACAATAAAATGTATTTATATTGTAGAAGAAGGTTTCCTAACAGTAGTAGATTGGAACCAACCGTAATGCTGTAGAGTAACAATAAAATGTATTTATATTGTAGAAGAAGGTTTCCTAACAGTAGTAGATTGGAACCAACCGTAATGCTGATAGTAACAATAAAATGTATTTATATTGTAGAAGAAGGTTTCCTAACAGTAGTAGATTGGAACCAACCGTAATGCTGATTAGTAACAATAAAATGTATTTATATTGTAGAAGAAGGTTTCCTAACAGTAGTAGATTGGAACCAACCGTAATGCTGGAGAGTAACAATAAAATGTATTTATATTGTAGAAGAAGGTTTCCTAACAGTAGTAGATTGGAACCAACCGTAATGCTGGAGAGTAACAATAAAATGTATTTATATTGTAGAAGAAGGTTTCCTAACAGTAGTAGATTGGAACCAACCGTAATGCTGTAGAGTAACAATAAAATGTATTTATATTGTAGAAGAAGGTTTCCTAACAGTAGTAGATTGGAACCAACCGTAATGCTGATAGTAACAATAAAATGTATTTATATTGTAGAAGAAGGTTTCCTAACAGTAGTAGATTGGAACCAACCGTAATGCTGGAGAGTAACAATAAAATGTATTTATATTGTAGAAGAAGGTTTCCTAACAGTAGTAGATTGGAACCAACCGTAATGCTGGAGAGTAACAATAAAATGTATTTATATTGTAGAAGAAGGTTTCCTAACAGTAGTAGATTGGAACCAACCGTAATGCTGATTAGTAACAATAAAATGTATTTATATTGTAGAAGAAGGTTTCCTAACAGTAGTAGATTGGAACCAACCGTAATGCTGGAGAGTAACAATAAAATGTATTTATATTGTAGAAGAAGGTTTCCTAACAGTAGTAGATTGGAACCAACCGTAATGCTGATTAGTAACAATAAAATGTATTTATATTGTAGAAGAAGGTTTCCTAACAGTAGTAGATTGGAACCAACCGTAATGCTGGAGAGTAACAATAAAATGTATTTATATTGTAGAAGAAGGTTTCCTAACAGTAGTAGATTGGAACCAACCGTAATGCTGATTAGTAACAATAAAATGTATTTATATTGTAGAAGAAGGTTTCCTAACAGTAGTAGATTGGAACCAACCGTAATGCTGGAGAGTAACAATAAAATGTATTTATATTGTAGAAGAAGGTTTCCTAACAGTAGTAGATTGGAACCAACCGTAATGCTGATTAGTAACAATAAAATGTATTTATATTGTAGAAGAAGGTTTCCTAACAGTAGTAGATTGGAACCAACCGTAATGCTGGAGAGTAACAATAAAATGTATTTATATTGTAGAAGAAGGTTTCCTAACAGTAGTAGATTGGAACCAACCGTAATGCTGATTAGTAACAATAAAATGTATTTATATTGTAGAAGAAGGTTTCCTAACAGTAGTAGATTGGAACCAACCGTAATGCTGATTAGTAACAATAAAATGTATTTATATTGTAGAAGAAGGTTTCCTAACAGTAGTAGATTGGAACCAACCGTAATGCTGATTAGTAACAATAAAATGTATTTATATTGTAGAAGAAGGTTTCCTAACAGTAGTAGATTGGAACCAACCGTAATGCTGATTAGTAACAATAAAATGTATTTATATTGTAGAAGAAGGTTTCCTAACAGTAGTAGATTGGAACCAACCGTAATGCTGGAGAGTAACAATAAAATGTATTTATATTGTAGAAGAAGGTTTCCTAACAGTAGTAGATTGGAACCAACCGTAATGCTGATTAGTAACAATAAAATGTATTTATATTGTAGAAGAAGGTTTCCTAACAGTAGTAGATTGGAACCAACCGTAATGCTGGAGAGTAACAATAAAATGTATTTATATTGTAGAAGAAGGTTTCCTAACAGTAGTAGATTGGAACCAACCGTAATGCTGGAGAGTAACAATAAAATGTATTTATATTGTAGAAGAAGGTTTCCTAACAGTAGTAGATTGGAACCAACCGTAATGCTGGAGAGTAACAATAAAATGTATTTATATTGTAGAAGAAGGTTTCCTAACAGTAGTAGATTGGAACCAACCGTAATGCTGGAGAGTAACAATAAAATGTATTTATATTGTAGAAGAAGGTTTCCTAACAGTAGTAGATTGGAACCAACCGTAATGCTGGAGAGTAACAATAAAATGTATTTATATTGTAGAAGAAGGTTTCCTAACAGTAGTAGATTGGAACCAACCGTAATGCTGGAGAGTAACAATAAAATGTATTTATATTGTAGAAGAAGGTTTCCTAACAGTAGTAGATTGGAACCAACCGTAATGCTGAGAGTAACAATAAAATGTATTTATATTGTAGAAGAAGGTTTCCTAACAGTAGTAGATTGGAACCAACCGTAATGCTGAGAGTAACAATAAAATGTATTTATATTGTAGAAGAAGGTTTCCTAACAGTAGTAGATTGGAACCAACCGTAATGCTGATTAGTAACAATAAAATGTATTTATATTGTAGAAGAAGGTTTCCTAACAGTAGTAGATTGGAACCAACCGTAATGCTGTAGAGTAACAATAAAATGTATTTATATTGTAGAAGAAGGTTTCCTAACAGTAGTAGATTGGAACCAACCGTAATGCTGATTAGTAACAATAAAATGTATTTATATTGTAGAAGAAGGTTTCCTAACAGTAGTAGATTGGAACCAACCGTAATGCTGTAGAGTAACAATAAAATGTATTTATATTGTAGAAGAAGGTTTCCTAACAGTAGTAGATTGGAACCAACCGTAATGCTGAGAGTAACAATAAAATGTATTTATATTGTAGAAGAAGGTTTCCTAACAGTAGTAGATTGGAACCAACCGTAATGCTGTAGAGTAACAATAAAATGTATTTATATTGTAGAAGAAGGTTTCCTAACAGTAGTAGATTGGAACCAACCGTAATGCTGTAGAGTAACAATAAAATGTATTTATATTGTAGAAGAAGGTTTCCTAACAGTAGTAGATTGGAACCAACCGTAATGCTGATTAGTAACAATAAAATGTATTTATATTGTAGAAGAAGGTTTCCTAACAGTAGTAGATTGGAACCAACCGTAATGCTGGAGAGTAACAATAAAATGTATTTATATTGTAGAAGAAGGTTTCCTAACAGTAGTAGATTGGAACCAACCGTAATGCTGGAGAGTAACAATAAAATGTATTTATATTGTAGAAGAAGGTTTCCTAACAGTAGTAGATTGGAACCAACCGTAATGCTGGAGAGTAACAATAAAATGTATTTATATTGTAGAAGAAGGTTTCCTAACAGTAGTAGATTGGAACCAACCGTAATGCTGAGAGTAACAATAAAATGTATTTATATTGTAGAAGAAGGTTTCCTAACAGTAGTAGATTGGAACCAACCGTAATGCTGGAGAGTAACAATAAAATGTATTTATATTGTAGAAGAAGGTTTCCTAACAGTAGTAGATTGGAACCAACCGTAATGCTGGAGAGTAACAATAAAATGTATTTATATTGTAGAAGAAGGTTTCCTAACAGTAGTAGATTGGAACCAACCGTAATGCTGGAGAGTAACAATAAAATGTATTTATATTGTAGAAGAAGGTTTCCTAACAGTAGTAGATTGGAACCAACCGTAATGCTGGAGAGTAACAATAAAATGTATTTATATTGTAGAAGAAGGTTTCCTAACAGTAGTAGATTGGAACCAACCGTAATGCTGGAGAGTAACAATAAAATGTATTTATATTGTAGAAGAAGGTTTCCTAACAGTAGTAGATTGGAACCAACCGTAATGCTGGAGAGTAACAATAAAATGTATTTATATTGTAGAAGAAGGTTTCCTAACAGTAGTAGATTGGAACCAACCGTAATGCTGATAGTAACAATAAAATGTATTTATATTGTAGAAGAAGGTTTCCTAACAGTAGTAGATTGGAACCAACCGTAATGCTGATAGTAACAATAAAATGTATTTATATTGTAGAAGAAGGTTTCCTAACAGTAGTAGATTGGAACCAACCGTAATGCTGGAGAGTAACAATAAAATGTATTTATATTGTAGAAGAAGGTTTCCTAACAGTAGTAGATTGGAACCAACCGTAATGCTGATTAGTAACAATAAAATGTATTTATATTGTAGAAGAAGGTTTCCTAACAGTAGTAGATTGGAACCAACCGTAATGCTGGAGAGTAACAATAAAATGTATTTATATTGTAGAAGAAGGTTTCCTAACAGTAGTAGATTGGAACCAACCGTAATGCTGGAGAGTAACAATAAAATGTATTTATATTGTAGAAGAAGGTTTCCTAACAGTAGTAGATTGGAACCAACCGTAATGCTGGAGAGTAACAATAAAATGTATTTATATTGTAGAAGAAGGTTTCCTAACAGTAGTAGATTGGAACCAACCGTAATGCTGGAGAGTAACAATAAAATGTATTTATATTGTAGAAGAAGGTTTCCTAACAGTAGTAGATTGGAACCAACCGTAATGCTGGAGAGTAACAATAAAATGTATTTATATTGTAGAAGAAGGTTTCCTAACAGTAGTAGATTGGAACCAACCGTAATGCTGTAGAGTAACAATAAAATGTATTTATATTGTAGAAGAAGGTTTCCTAACAGTAGTAGATTGGAACCAACCGTAATGCTGATAGTAACAATAAAATGTATTTATATTGTAGAAGAAGGTTTCCTAACAGTAGTAGATTGGAACCAACCGTAATGCTGATAGTAACAATAAAATGTATTTATATTGTAGAAGAAGGTTTCCTAACAGTAGTAGATTGGAACCAACCGTAATGCTGAGAGTAACAATAAAATGTATTTATATTGTAGAAGAAGGTTTCCTAACAGTAGTAGATTGGAACCAACCGTAATGCTGGAGAGTAACAATAAAATGTATTTATATTGTAGAAGAAGGTTTCCTAACAGTAGTAGATTGGAACCAACCGTAATGCTGAGAGTAACAATAAAATGTATTTATATTGTAGAAGAAGGTTTCCTAACAGTAGTAGATTGGAACCAACCGTAATGCTGGAGAGTAACAATAAAATGTATTTATATTGTAGAAGAAGGTTTCCTAACAGTAGTAGATTGGAACCAACCGTAATGCTGGAGAGTAACAATAAAATGTATTTATATTGTAGAAGAAGGTTTCCTAACAGTAGTAGATTGGAACCAACCGTAATGCTGGAGAGTAACAATAAAATGTATTTATATTGTAGAAGAAGGTTTCCTAACAGTAGTAGATTGGAACCAACCGTAATGCTGGATAGTAACAATAAAATGTATTTATATTGTAGAAGAAGGTTTCCTAACAGTAGTAGATTGGAACCAACCGTAATGCTGGAGAGTAACAATAAAATGTATTTATATTGTAGAAGAAGGTTTCCTAACAGTAGTAGATTGGAACCAACCGTAATGCTGATAGTAACAATAAAATGTATTTATATTGTAGAAGAAGGTTTCCTAACAGTAGTAGATTGGAACCAACCGTAATGCTGGAGAGTAACAATAAAATGTATTTATATTGTAGAAGAAGGTTTCCTAACAGTAGTAGATTGGAACCAACCGTAATGCTGATTAGTAACAATAAAATGTATTTATATTGTAGAAGAAGGTTTCCTAACAGTAGTAGATTGGAACCAACCGTAATGCTGGATGAGTAACAATAAAATGTATTTATATTGTAGAAGAAGGTTTCCTAACAGTAGTAGATTGGAACCAACCGTAATGCTGATGAGTAACAATAAAATGTATTTATATTGTAGAAGAAGGTTTCCTAACAGTAGTAGATTGGAACCAACCGTAATGCTGATGAGTAACAATAAAATGTATTTATATTGTAGAAGAAGGTTTCCTAACAGTAGTAGATTGGAACCAACCGTAATGCTGAGAGTAACAATAAAATGTATTTATATTGTAGAAGAAGGTTTCCTAACAGTAGTAGATTGGAACCAACCGTAATGCTGGAGAGTAACAATAAAATGTATTTATATTGTAGAAGAAGGTTTCCTAACAGTAGTAGATTGGAACCAACCGTAATGCTGGAGAGTAACAATAAAATGTATTTATATTGTAGAAGAAGGTTTCCTAACAGTAGTAGATTGGAACCAACCGTAATGCTGGAGAGTAACAATAAAATGTATTTATATTGTAGAAGAAGGTTTCCTAACAGTAGTAGATTGGAACCAACCGTAATGCTGGAGAGTAACAATAAAATGTATTTATATTGTAGAAGAAGGTTTCCTAACAGTAGTAGATTGGAACCAACCGTAATGCTGATTAGTAACAATAAAATGTATTTATATTGTAGAAGAAGGTTTCCTAACAGTAGTAGATTGGAACCAACCGTAATGCTGATTAGTAACAATAAAATGTATTTATATTGTAGAAGAAGGTTTCCTAACAGTAGTAGATTGGAACCAACCGTAATGCTGGAGAGTAACAATAAAATGTATTTATATTGTAGAAGAAGGTTTCCTAACAGTAGTAGATTGGAACCAACCGTAATGCTGATTAGTAACAATAAAATGTATTTATATTGTAGAAGAAGGTTTCCTAACAGTAGTAGATTGGAACCAACCGTAATGCTGAGAGTAACAATAAAATGTATTTATATTGTAGAAGAAGGTTTCCTAACAGTAGTAGATTGGAACCAACCGTAATGCTGGAGAGTAACAATAAAATGTATTTATATTGTAGAAGAAGGTTTCCTAACAGTAGTAGATTGGAACCAACCGTAATGCTGGAGAGTAACAATAAAATGTATTTATATTGTAGAAGAAGGTTTCCTAACAGTAGTAGATTGGAACCAACCGTAATGCTGGAGAGTAACAATAAAATGTATTTATATTGTAGAAGAAGGTTTCCTAACAGTAGTAGATTGGAACCAACCGTAATGCTGGAGAGTAACAATAAAATGTATTTATATTGTAGAAGAAGGTTTCCTAACAGTAGTAGATTGGAACCAACCGTAATGCTGAGAGTAACAATAAAATGTATTTATATTGTAGAAGAAGGTTTCCTAACAGTAGTAGATTGGAACCAACCGTAATGCTGGAGAGTAACAATAAAATGTATTTATATTGTAGAAGAAGGTTTCCTAACAGTAGTAGATTGGAACCAACCGTAATGCTGATTAGTAACAATAAAATGTATTTATATTGTAGAAGAAGGTTTCCTAACAGTAGTAGATTGGAACCAACCGTAATGCTGATTAGTAACAATAAAATGTATTTATATTGTAGAAGAAGGTTTCCTAACAGTAGTAGATTGGAACCAACCGTAATGCTGGAGAGTAACAATAAAATGTATTTATATTGTAGAAGAAGGTTTCCTAACAGTAGTAGATTGGAACCAACCGTAATGCTGAGAGTAACAATAAAATGTATTTATATTGTAGAAGAAGGTTTCCTAACAGTAGTAGATTGGAACCAACCGTAATGCTGGAGAGTAACAATAAAATGTATTTATATTGTAGAAGAAGGTTTCCTAACAGTAGTAGATTGGAACCAACCGTAATGCTGATTAGTAACAATAAAATGTATTTATATTGTAGAAGAAGGTTTCCT